>OX463860.1:18433819-18520802 GCA_949825065.1 Odontocerum albicorne | reverse complement strand
ATAATATATAATATATATATATATATATATATATATATATATATATATATATATAAATATATATATATATATATATATATATATATATATATATATATTTTTTTTTTTTTTTTTTTTCAATTAAAAATATCTATAGTCATTAAGCAATTTCTGATAAGTGTAAAAGTGGTAAATTGACATGGGTCTAAAGGTTTATTGTGTTTTCCTCGACAATTAAATAAATTTTGAAAAAGAATCTTGAACAAATGTTAATTAAAGCAAATAAAAACTTACAAAGTTAAAAAAAGTTTCGTTTTATTCAATTTATGACCCAGTTTTAATTTGTCAGAAATTGACCGAATTCCATCGATACGTATTAAAAAATGTTAAGTTTTAATCTAATTCACCTTCATAGCAAATAAACAAGTATTTTTAAAGGGGTTGGTAGATAAAAATTTCTTCTTCAAAACTGAGACTTATTTATAGAGTGGAGGTGATTGGTTTTGATTGTTCACCAGCATTCTGACCCAAAAGAAGCTGGTTCAATCGTCAAACTAAGATATTTCTTGATAAATGAAAGCGATTTGTGTAAATTTTAAGGAAATAAAAAAAAATTAAATGGAATTATAGAAATTCCACCATAATCCAAAGAAATGATTGTTTTGCTAATCGAGATGTGGAATCTTGGCTAAGCTGGATTTTAACTTAACCGTGGTCATGCTGCAGTGTGAAGGGAGTGGCGGTAAAGAACTAAAATAGAAATATTCACATTAGAGATTCACCCAGCAATGAACCTCTGTTACACCACATTATTTGGATATGACACATACTTTGGATGTCAGATGAAAAGTTACAGAAGGAAATTCTTTGGCAGTTCATGAGGAAGGTATTCTGTGGGTCACCCTAGACATATGGGGAAAGCAAATGGAGAAACTGTACGATATAGATTGAGCCTTCAATGGAACACAGTGACCGAGTGGTGAAGGACAGAGCCTTGTACAGAGGTGATAGGACTTTTACCTTTCAACGATAAATAGATGCATATAATATATCGATCAATAAGTCCCGGGAATAACTACTAAAACAACATTTGTTTGCCAAAATTCTTCTTTATTCATCAACATAGTCTCCTTCAAGAGCTATACATTCATTCCAACGCTTTCCTTACTTTTCTATGCCAGTCGTGTAGAACGATTTATCTTTGGTTTCAAAATAGGCATTAGTTTCGGCAATCACTTCTTCATTGGAGCCAAATCTCTTTCCCTGGAGCAACTTTTTGAGATCTGCAAATAGCCAAGTCACTGGGGGCCAAATCTATAGAATACGGTGGGCGCGGAAGCAATTCAAAGTTCAACTCATGCAATTTGGCCATCGACTTGTGACACTGTGCATTGTCCTGATGAAAGAGAACTTTTTTCTTCTTTATATGGGGCCGTTTTTTGCAATTTCTGCCTTCAAATGCTCCAATAACGCTATGTAATATTCGCTATTGATGGTTTTCCCTCTTCAAGGTGATCGATGAATATTATAGCATGCGCATCCCAAAATACGGAGGCCATAACCTTCCCGGCTGACTGTTGAGTTTTTGGTCGCTTCGGACGAATTTCACCGGCTGCTCTCCACTCAGTTGACTGCCGATTTGATTCTGGAGTATAGTGGTGGATCCAAGTTTCATCCATTGTCACATACCGATGCAAAAACTCCTGTTTATTTTGCGTAAACAGTGCCAAACAGCCCTCTGAATCATCAATGGGTTGTTGTTTCTGTTCCATTGTGAGCAAATGCAGCACCCATTTCAAAAAAAGCTTTTTCATGACCAAATGTTCATGCAAAATAGTGTAAACACTACCAAATGATATCTTCAGGATGTCAGCTATCTCACGCAACTTTACTTTGCGATTTTCCATCACGATTTTGAGGGTTTTTTTTATATTTTCTGGTGTAACAGTCTCATTTGGACGATCAGAGCGTTCAGCATCATTTGTGTCTACGACCGCGTTTGAAATCAGCATACCACCGACAAATGGTTGTTTTCGACGGAGCAGAGCCTGGATAACACTTTTCAAGCCATCGCTGAGTTTGAACGGTATTTTTCCCCATTAAAAAGCAATGTTTTATCAACACACAAAATTAGTTTTTTTTTCATTGTTTTGAAAATAGCAAAAGTAGCGTCACTAAAACCACTGTAACTCAATGACACAATGTTGGAATGTCATGAAAGTTTGACACGTAACTTCTAAAGGATGGAACTAACTGAGAGTAGTATGGATTTGTTATTAGAGGCGCCATATATTGGTTAGTCCCGGGACTTATTGATCGATGAGTTATTTCAAGTCAGAATTTTAGGTAGCCAACCTGCAGAATTCTTGATTATCAATTAAGCATTATGAAGATCACACAAGTGAGCTTATTGTAGTTCACACAAGTAAGAACCCGATAAGATAAGTTATGTTTCGATAATGGTCTGTTTCTTCTTTTGGTGTTATTTTCTGGTTTAAAAACTTAACATAGGTATAATCAAAACCAGGCTGTCTGTCTTAAACCCCAACCCTTTTTCATATGTATATATTTAAAAAACCCACACGTTAAATAATGCTAAAAAATAGTTTATAAACTTACATTTACAAAATAAAATAGTGACAAATGCACAGTATTTATATTCAATTGTATGAAAGGTGAATAAATCATAAAACTATTGCAGAACTATGCTTAAGTTAACATTTGTCAAAATTCACCCATATTTTGTGTATTCAAAATATGTGAAACCCTTTTCACAAAACTCACCCATATTTTGCGTATTCAAAATATGTGAAACCCTTTTCACAAAAAAATGTTCTTTACAACTCTCAAAATGAACAATTTTTTTTTATAATCAGTTTATTTTTTACATCTTCATAAACAGGGAACCTTTTTTGACAGAGTGGTATTAACGTTTTTTAGTTGTATGAATTAAAAAGACCCAGATTTTTGAGAAACAAATCTCAGATGACAAATACATATAGGATCGGCGCTACGAGCCTTATAGTATAGCAAATGTGTCGTGATAGATTGGTGCATTAATCTCAATAAAACATAACTTCATTTTAAGTTCAAACTTAAATTTTCACAATAAAACTATATATTAGATATTTTTAATGAAAAAAATTATGTTATTAAAAAAATGGCATATTAAAAAATAAATAAATGGTTAGGTTTATTTTATTAGGCAATATCACACAAAGACAAGAAGTGTTGGTTATGTTTATAACTAAGATTCTGGGATTTTTTTAAAAGTGAAGCTATAACAACTGTGCAACATATTGTATGCATAATGGTAATAGACAAATATTCATCAAATTAAACTTTTTTAGTGGAAAACCTCCGAGGAACGCATATTAAATGGGATCTAAATAATTTGTATAGGATATTTCAATACAGAAAATAGAAACTTCTGAAGCAGGAAAACACTGTAAAAGGGTTTCTCTGTATTTCATAGATAAAATCAATATTGTATAGAGTTGTAAACATGGCTACAAAATATAATAATTATAAATTAATGAAAATTTATCAAAAACTGCTAATTGTAAACATTTTCATTAAATTTTACTCTTCAATTGTAAAAAAATCTTTAATAACAAGACAATTTATTTAAAAATATTTTAATAAACATCTCATAAATATAAGAGTCCAAAATATATAGAACACAAGAAAATCTGAAAAAGGCATTTAAAATTATAAAAAGTCAATGGCTATATATGTTTTGAGCATTTTATTTGTAAAATGGTAAAATCTGTTGCCATCAAAAAAATCTTGACAAATCTCATGAATGAATAATCAAAAACAATTATTTTTCAAAATGAGTGGAATAATTGCTTCGCGAATAAAAAAAAAAGTATGAGACAATATCAATTTGTAAAAGTTATCAAATTGTTAGACTGCGCTGGATTGGACATTTATATTGCATGCAAGACCCTGGAAAGAAGTCTTCAGATGGCTCGATGATGTGACAGAGAACTAACACACACAGGGTATAACAAATTGAACTAGGGATGCTGCTGATAGAGATAAGTGGCAGAGAAAATAACCCTCCACCTGCATAATCAAGCATGTACATCACACCTCCGAGATAGTCTGGGGGCAATGTCTAAAAATGACCACTCACACTGCCTCTCGCTTCCCAGATACGTTAACCCGTCGGTATCATGGACCACCTTTACTGTCTGTATCATATCTTTCTACTTTTAAACTGGAGACTCCTACTTGTCAGTGTCTATTAAATATCTTTGAGATCTCTTTTAAATATGGTCAAAAATGGAAATGCTGACCTACGTGAGATATCTTTGCCTTGTAGAGCTCTCTACAGAGAATGTTCTATGCTACTCAATTATCTTACATAAGCCTCACATATTCCAGCCAGTGTAATTGCTTTACTTTTATGAAAGCAAATGCAGAGGGCATATCATCACATGTCAAGACACTACCATAAAGGAGTATGGTTAAGTTTACATGCTTTGTAGAATGAAATCTTGGTAGAGCAGGTCAACTTCCTGTTTTCTGAGTTTTCCAAAAGCTGGCACTTCTGTGAAGTACATTATTAGTTGACATCTTTTCAGCGGTACTTACGTGTCTCAACCGGCGCAATCACTTCTTCTTTAGGAGGGCAAATGCAGAGGAAAAATTATAATATAATCCAATACAAGTTTATGTTTTATGTGTACATTTTTATATGGAGAAAAATTATTTGATAAAAAGACTAATTTACAGAAATGTATGTATGTATTGATAAAATGAGATATTGGTATAAGATAGTTAAATAAAATTTTAAAACATCGTACCAACTAAATAAGTTTGTCTCGTGGTAATTCATATTTCAGAAAGGGATTCACATTGGCGCTCTATTTGTACCCTACTGTTAGTTAATATGAAGATAGCAATTCAATTTATTTAGTTGGTTTACTTTTTCATATAAACATACAAATACAAGTTAACAGTGATCAATTTAACATTTCTGTTTAAAAAAAAAACAAAAATCATCAAATGCTTTCAATGTTGGTCCATTTTTATTTTAAATATACCAATTTTAAAAATATATTTTTTTTTATCTCTCATGTAGCAATGGGTTTGTTAAAATTTAAAAAATTTACAATTTTATTACTGCATTCACATCATTT
This sequence comes from Odontocerum albicorne, assembly GCA_949825065.1. NCBI lineage: Eukaryota > Metazoa > Arthropoda > Insecta > Trichoptera > Odontoceridae > Odontocerum > Odontocerum albicorne. The sequence continues at coordinate 18,515,673 of OX463860.1, read as the reverse complement.
AAGAAGTAAAAAAAATATGTAAGTTTGTTGAATAGCTTTTTATTTATCTGTCTTTCAGACATCTTGGGAATAAAAAGTCTTGAAAATATGAGCAATTTTAATATTACTTTTTAAAAATGTAATATTTGTGCAAAGTATCTAGTATGAAATCATTGCAGGGCAATATCAATAATATCCATTTTACACAGTATTTAGTGGCTCAATTTACGCGGTTTTCATTTATGGAGTGTCTTCTATAAAACTAAATATACTTTGACTTGATTTCAGATGATATTTAAGGCCTTGTAATTTGTTTTATCAAACACTGTTTATTCCACTTTATGTAACGGTAGGGTTATACTGTTACATCAAGTGGAATAAAGTGTTTGATAAAAAAAAATTACAATGTCTTGAAACCTCCACAATGTTAATGCCTTAACTATAAATAATATATGACATTTAAGGGCTTTGAGATAATATCACTTTGAAAGGGTTTCTTAGAAATAAATTTTTTGAGACAGAAATAAATTTTATTGGCTTGATACACTCGTAACACATATAGAATTGAGGTACGCTTATTCGATATTTAAACAATCACACAGTGCATATTTGTTACTTGGCTGAAGCAGAAGATCAAGAGTTTGACCGAGTACTCATTTTATATAAACAAAGTAAAAGGGTGAGTAAATAAAGTACCCTCTTTATCATTATATTTATACATAAGGGTAGAAATTCTCATTTAGAAATTTTGTTGATACTTACTTCGCTGAACATATGATGTTGAGAAATATATTTAAAAAAAAAAAACAAAAATTTAATAGACAAACAAGAAAAGATTTTATTTAATATTTGATACCTTTTTTTGTGGAATGTTGGTTTATAGTAAAAATCAATATTTAAAAAATGTAAAATATATATGTATTTTAATGAACGACAAATGTAAAATATGGCTTTTTATGTCTTTAATTTATATATGAAGAGTGCCTTAGATAAATAGTGACAAAATTTAAAATGAGAGAATATTTACATTAGATCCTGAAAATTACGGTTCATCTCAAATGAAACCAAATAGTCAAATTAAACGTTTTGAAAAAATACTAATGTAAATGTTTGCTACAAAAGAAACAATAAAAAAATTGACCATGTAGACATTAAAAACTGATATATTAGGTTGTTACATATGAAATGTCATTTTTCTACAAGAAAATTTTACATATCGTAACTTTTTAAAGTTTTGATTTTTAATCGAAATAAGCTTCACCTGCTTCTTTTGTTTATTTCCAACAACCAATCAATACAAATGTTTATATCCCACTTCTATAATAATCTTCAGTTTAAGAGACTATACGCACTCTTGAAACTCTCTTTGGTTTTTATATACTTTGGTGTGGAGAAATAGTTCTAGATGGTAAAAAAGATGATAAGTCCGGACTATATCGTGAGTGCGGCATGACTTCATATCCCAACTGTGTTTATTTATTGATAATTAATTGTAAAGTTTGCAGTCTGGCATTATCATGAAGCACGATGGGTCCATGTCTGCTATTAATGATAGCTGTTTTTTCTTAATTTTTTTTGCATTTCATCGATTTCGTGACATAATGCATTCGCAGTTATCAATTGCAGTGGTTTTAAAAATGAATAATTCTTTTAGCAGTTCACTAAACAGTCACCATTACCTTATTTTGGATCATTTTTGGCTTCAGATTGTTTTGGAGGTTCAGTAGCGTCCAACCATTGAACAGATCTTTTTCAGTTATTGTCAATAATCCACTTTTGGTCACAAAAAATTCGGTTTTCAAAAGATGTTTTTCAATTTCTTTTAAAGAGAGTAGAGAAATCTCCAAATGCCTAAGTTCTTGCTCTTCTGTCAATTCGTGAGGTATCCGTGTTTTTAATTTATTAACTTTGCCTTTTGCTGCCAAATGTTTTGATACTGTCATAGCCGATTCGCCAAAGTGTGCTACTAAACTTCAAATAGTAGATCTCGGATAAGCTTCTAACCATTATCCTCAATTTTTTTTCATTAAACTTATTATCGGGTCTTCCTCGGGGTTAATTTTTCAGATCAATATTTCCTGAATGGAATTTTCGAAACCCACAGTGCACTATTTGAGTGTTAGTTATACCTTCCCCGAACGTTTTGTCTATATTTTTACCTACAAGGGTTGCAGTGTGTCCCTATTTAAATTAATACAAATAAATAATCCACTCTTCACTTGAAAATACCATTGTTTAGGCTGGGGGTAAAACCTGATGGATGATATATCCGCTCGGGTAATTGTCAATTTTAAAACACCAAACACTTAACTATTTAAAAATAGTAAATATAAATTAACAAGCACCACACATCCTATCTCTACAAATTACAAAATGTACTAACAAAACACGACATTTCATACATTACAACCTAATAATAATGTCAAACTAAGTTAGTTTTAAGCTATTTAGTAATACATAATTATGAAATAAATATCTACTTAATTTTTTTTTTCTTTATTGTGACTTAAATAAATAAACAATATTTGGTGTACCTGCTGCAGTAAAAAAATCACGAGTGTAAGTAGATTTTTTCATTAATCAATTTTAAGTCAGTATAATACTTCATTGTAAATGGGTAAATTATAAACAAACAAATATTAAAATGTTGAGGTATTGCTATAAAAATTATAAGAAGTATTTTTAAGTGTATAAATAGCTAGGAATAATGAAAAACTTCTCTACTGTTACACCATTGACATAAAAAACAACATACCCACTAATTTACAAAAATCTTTACCAAAACACTCCCACTTTCTCACTGACAATCAAACTAAAATGATTATCAAAAAATAAATTACAGAAATAAATGTTAACGTTTTTATAATACAATATAACTTAACACCTTGTTGACTGAGATTCTTGATATTTATGATTTTTTTTTATATTTTAATTTCATATAAAAAATATCAAATCAATACAAAAACATAAAGTCAAGTCCATGTACTATAACTGCTTAAAATAGGATTCCGTGACACAGTGGAAATTGCTTAGCATGAATGTGTAAACTTTCTATCTTAATTCGATTAAGGGTCATGACATCAGAAATACTGGTGAGTTTTTTATTGTAATTTAACACTAAATTCTTTCAACACGAAAAAATATTTTTGTCACTATGATTTCGTGTTGAACGATTTCCACTTGACTTAGAAAGAAAAATGTGCGCATCTTACACCTTGGATCTTTTGATGATATTGTGTGCATCAGTTAAAAGGGTTAAAATGTATTCTTCTTAATAATTTTCCCATACCGTATTAGCCCGACTATAAGGCGAGGTTTTTATTTAAAAAGGTGACACGTAAATAGGGGGGTCGCCTTATATTCGAGTCACACACATTGTAATGAGGGCGTTTAAAAGGCGTCATTGTTTACACATAGCCTGTGCGTAGTAATTTCTGACAGTTTTGAGGCGTTTTTTTTTGTACTGTGCTTCGTTTTGCATCTTTGCTACCTAAAAAAATATTATGACTGACCATATTGAAAGAGGAGAAGAAGCTATGATTCCAATTTTAAGGTTATGGTGGTGCGTGCTGCAGAAACAACCAACAACTGTGCGACTGCCAGACAATTTGGTATCACGGAAAAAAATGTTCGACGTTGGCGTTTACAAAAACATGACTTGATGAACGCACATTCCTCAAGAAAAGCATTCCGGGGGGCCTAAAAAAGGACGATTTGAATCGATTGACAGGAAGGTAGCAGACTACATCATGGAAATACGTGCAAAGATTTAAAGATAATTTGAAAAACAGTACTCAAACTGGTCAATATCTACTGATCATGCCCTTACACCTACTGGAAAAATAAAAAAACCATCTGTCACTAATCTGTGTGAGTGGATCTTCCAGGCGGCCTGGTGGAATCAAATTTCCAATCATCAATGGATTTAAAAAATTATGCATATGCAATAAAATGGACGGTACTGAAGATGATATTTTGTGGGAAAATATGATTGAGGATTCCAAAGACGATAATGTCACTGAAGATGAGACTGATGCTGAGGAATGAGGATGCTACCTATATAGCCATATGTGAATCTGACTGATCTGATTAGCTACTGTAGTTGGACTTCTTCTTGTCATGTTTAAACATGTACTTTACTATTATCTGGGTACTTTGTTTTAATAAATATTTTTCGTTAAACATTTTGCATTTTATTTTTCATAATATTATTGTATAATGGTGAGGGAAAAAAAAACAGATTGAAAAATAGAGGTCACCTTATAATCAGGGTCACCCTATAGTCGGGCCAATACGGTAATATAATTACATATCATTGGGATCATGATACAATGAAACACATTTCTGACCAAAGTAATTTCTAAGGAACTTAGTTAAAAGTATGACAAAATTGGAGCTATAATAATTGAGGTAGAATAATTTTCTTAAAATATCCTAAGTTAGCTGTTATACATTCAGTGCTGAAAAGACAAAGTTGTTCATATAAACTTAACTGGGTGCTTAAAATGCCCATCGCCATTCTATTCTGAATTTATTTAAATATATTTAAAAACAAGTAAACCCGGAGTGGCCTAGTGGTACTAATGAAATTTGTAAGACTATGGTAACAATGAATTATACCTGCTCTCACCTATTTACTATTTTTTTTTTTTTTTTAATATTTGCAAATTTTTTAACACCGCCGTTATTTTAAAAGAAATTATTCGTTCAGTTAATGTGTTCGTAAAATTATTGATACATATAATAAAACTTTAAAAGGTGAAAAAAAGTAGACTATATAATAATTTTGAAACAATAATTTAATGATTTGTTAAAATATCAGATATTTTAGTTACTCGAGTAAATTAATAAGTCAGTGATAAAAAAGTGACAGCTAGAAATGTTATGGCCATGTATGCAAGATAGGCAATGACCATATTGCCATGTGGTTGGATGCTGGAAAGAAGGTACTATGATGGCCACCAGCAAACTGCCTTTTGACGATCAGAAATGAAAACATTACAGATCAAAACATCCACATGGTTCAAGACAGACAATATAAACGGTGACTTGTGAAATTCTATAAAAATGGACATGGTGTTTGTCTCTGAGGTACAGAAATGCAAAATTCAGTTGAGACAATATTTTTATTATTCATAATAGCTGCGATTTGGTATCATGTTCATAAAAATATTTGCTTATATTGGAACCCTCTTTCCTCTCTCAATATATTGCATCATTATTTCAAATATTAATTTAAACAATATTAAACAAATGGGAAATAGCTATAGAGAAAAAACACTTTCATCATAGACAATCAAAAAGGGGCCGATGTGTAAGATCAATTATGTAGTTTTATAAAAAAAAACAAGTCATTAAAAATAAATTATTTTAACACAATGATTTAAATTTGATTTTGGAAAATGAGATTCAAATTTGATATTGGAACATGACCATAGATATTTTCTTCTTCTTCTTCTTCTTGAATGGCCGTGAACTCCTAGATATGAAGGAGTATACGCCAGTGGCAAGTGATGATCCTACTTCATGAGTTATATTCGCAAATTATTTTTTTACAAATAAAAAAATGTCTTAAGTACACACCTGATTAATGAAATGAAGGTTGCATTTATGCATTAAATTAAGACAATCACAGCCTTTTTAATTAGTTGGCTAAAAGAAGTTAAGGTATCGCCGACATGGTGAAGTTTGTTATACGCAGTAACAGTACAGTCGGAGAATATTGTGGAATATACATGATGGCTGATTCCCGTATTTGTTAATTCTATTTATATCACCTGCAACAAAAATATCATAAATTATATTAATAATATTCAATAACATAATAAGTAAAATTATTCTATTTTTTGGGATTTTCACAATTTTTACAATCTTCCCTTCAAATGGCACAATAATTTGAATGAAAATTAAAATACGCATGAGCTTATGGAAGGCTCTAACAAAAATTTATTATATTATTTATAGTTAAGGTATTAACATTGTGGAGGTTTAAAGACATTGTAATTTGTTTTATAGTTGAAGATTTATTTGGCAATAATTATTACAATTAAAATACACATATTTATATTCAACACAAAATTATAGGAACTTGCTTAAAAACTTTTTTTTTAAATAAAAACTATACTCACATGAAACAATTTAATACTCACATGAATATTTGTACTTTGTACTGAATATTTTCGCGACCCCCACGAGAAATCCCGCGGTCCCCCAGGGGGCCGCGGCCCCCAATTTGGGAAGCACTGGCTTAGATGACAATATTAATTTTTAATTATTTTTGTAATTCTTTGTATCAAAAGGTCATTTGACCCTTTAAATAAATAAAAAATTATATATTACAATTAAAACAATACTAATTAAATGAATTATTTACTACACCAGAAATATTTCTGATATTTTTTTTGTTAAATTAAATATAATTGGTATTTTTTTCATAAATATAGGTTAGGTTAGGTTAAAAAAGACTAAAATCAACCTATTTGAATATTTAATCAATGCATTTTTGTAAAATTAAAAAAACATGAAAAAATAAAATGACATGTAGGAAAATAAAATTAAGTAAGTTCATAAATTATAATACATAAATAAGATTAGTTAAGTAATAAATTTGTAATTTGTTTTATCAAACACTGAAGTTGGAATAAACAGTGTTTGATAAAACAAATTACAATGTCTTTAAACCTCCACAATGTTAATGCCTTAACTTTAAATAAAATATAATAAATTTGTATATACCTAGATATAGCCTTGGCAAATATTTGTAATACTTTGTTCAATAAAAATAAAAAACTTATTTTTTTTAATATTTATTAATACTATGAATTCTGCACAATTTCAAATAACATTAAGTAAAAATATGCTAGAAATGAGAATGTTTTATGTTTGATCAACATTAAAACCACTCGTTATCAAGTAATAGGTAACTACTTAAAAAATTCTCAGAGGTGGGAGTGTTTGAAATTTGATCATTTTTCAAACTGCTTTAAATTTTTCTTGCACATGCTACAGTGCCTTGTGACATTTCAGCTGATTAAAATTTGAATTATCCGTTATCTATCTAGATATTGAGTAATTAAATTTTGTATTGCTATTATTATATTTGGTAGTAAAACACTTCAAGGTAGTAACACCTTAGGCTGACCATTTTGAGATATTCCAGTTAGTGAGTTTCTTATGACAGTAATGAAAAAGACTGACCTATAATGACAGGATTGGTCGCAGGAGAGTGCTCCACAGCCGCTTCGAACATGCCCTCGCTGGGCAGCGCCCGGAACATGACTCGGATGAGCAGGGTGATCCTGCCTGAGGAGAAGCTTCTCATAGCCATGGTAGCCGATGTCACCTGGTTTAGCTTCAAACTTGCACACTTCCTACTGTCACCATCATTTATGTACTGATGGGCTAGAAATTAAGAAGAATGCATAGATTAACAATAAATACATAAAATTGTGACATTTTACACCAGATCAATATCCACTTCCCCTTCAGATGATGTCTATTCACAGCAGTCTTTCTAATTCATTTGCCAAAACCATCTCAGAGTGTCTTATTCATTCTGCTGAATATGAGGGCTATCCAGAAAGTAACTTATGTTAATTTATTTAAAAAATACCAGTACAGTTATAACCTTTTTTATTATACACGTATACAACTTAAAACATCAACTTTTTCTTATTTTTCTACAGTCTCCAGCCAGATTGAGGCACTTTTCATAGTTTTTAACAAGCTTTTGATTTTTATCTTTGTAAAAGTCTCCTGCCTATGATCTGAGCCCCCTAAAGGGAAAATGTAATAATATGTATATAATTAGTTTAAAGGGCTTACCATCTTCAAGAAGTTTATTTATATGTTCAATGGCTACTTCTGCAGAAATAATGGCCTTTTCTGAATCTGATGGAATCTTAGACTCTCTATCGCACATGCAGTACTCGGACAGGATCCCGATCTGTGAGCAGGTACGATTCTCATGGAATGGCCTAAATATAGACTTGCCAACAGCGTTTGGTCTCACTTTCCTTGCCTTCACTCCTAAATCATCTTCTACAATGTCGACCAATGTCTCGTGGATGTCAAACCAACTCAACAGATTTTCTGTGTGACTATTGAGACCTTGCTGAAATTAAAATTAAAAAAATTGTGGATTTTTATATTAGAACATATTAAAAGAAAACCCTGACATACTTATTATTTATTTGTAGTCGACGACATCTGTGATTTAATTAGTAAGGTGCCTGACTTCCACTTAGGGATTTCTGATGTTAAACGAAAAAAAAAAAAAGATCCCAGTCTAATAAAAGTATTTATCAGATAACAACACTGGCATGCGCTGAATATGTGTACGAGTGTTGTTGTCTCTCCATGTGTAATAGCGTTACCAACATGTGCAATGACGAACTGCTAGTTCTGTGCCTACTCCGGATGAACATCTAGAAAATACATACATTCCCTAGATCTCTTGGTCCAAAACCCGAATTTTTACCATAAGAAGCATGTATGTTGGTACTAGTTCGAACACAATTCAGTCTTGTTTGTGCTCCCTTGATGATGAGGTGAAAACCTTGAAACCGGTAGGTTTATACTGTTGTATTAAGTGGAATAAACAGTGATTGACTAAACAAATTACAATGTCTTTTAACCTCCATTGTTAATTAATGCCTTAACTATAAATAATATATATTTTTTTTTAAATTTCAGTTTCTGTTTTACGTAATATAGTTAAGTTGCCAATTTTTTTAAATGTCACAATGAAACGTTTAAAATCGTAATATTATTTGCTTTTACAAGGAATATAGTTTTCATATTGGACTGCATTTCTCTAATAGTTATCTTTTTTCAAAATGTGTATCCTGAAGTGCAAATTCTGTTGAAAATTTGGCACCATAAAACAGTCAATGCCTTGAGCAACTACCTATAGCAGGCCCTGATCTTACCTTGTGCCCACCCCAAGTTTAATTGAAATGTAACTGCATGAAGAAAAATATCATTTTTGGTAATCACTAAAACTTAATTTTTTTAGTTTGAGACCTTGCTGAAATTAAAATTTAAAAAATCTATTATTAACACCTTTAGTGCTTAGGACATGCCTCGCATGTCCATTCAAACATATGCCCAATGCGTATGACATGCCAGGCGTGTTCTGTTGATTATATGTTTGAATCTTTGCTGAATATCTCAGCACAGTGAATGAGTTAATTTGTCGTTGTCGTTGCTGGGCTTCATAGTCGAGGATCCCCTCGCCATTCCAACGTCAATTATGTTGGAAGCAAGAAACTGTGCTGTGGAGTTTTCATTTATTTATTCTTTTTTTTTCTCCTCTTTAAGTGAGTGAGCTGTTGCACAACAGCCACCTCACTGGCCACACTTATGTACTAGATTCGATGGTGCACCTGAAGTGAGACAATTGAAGCACACCGGAAAGTTTTCTTCCCTTTTTTTAAAATAAATATGATTGAAGTCAGGCAGAAAAAATGCCTGTGTAATTCGAGGGGAGTAGCACAGTGGGGTTCGAACTGGTGACCTTCCGCACGTAAGTCCAGTGAGTTACGGCGCGACTATGCACCTCATATTAATTTGTATTAATTAGTAGTTAATGTGTTGATAATTAAATTTAAAACGACCAAAAACTGGTCAACGATAAATAGTTTTAAACATAAAGAAATCAGAATAAAAATGAAAATAAAAAAAAGCAATATATGATATTTAGGGCATTTTAGCTGTCTACTGTATTGATTTCTTTAGTTTTACATTTGTAATCAATCTATTGTAAACATATGTTTCACAGATTGTAGGATAACAATAATCATGTGTACTAAGTGTCCACAATTTTTTTCTACTTAATTTATTCACAATAATGAGGTTTTGTTGTACTTCCAAGTGCTAATGATCCTTAAATGTATTGATATAAGTGACAAGTCTGAATAATTTAGTGTCTTACGCTTTTTGGAATAAACATTTTATTTTTAGGATCTATTAATTTTTTTCCGATTCCATTAGTAATCCCTCTAGTCAAAATTATCCCAATGGTTCATAAAATATTGGTGAACCGACGCTGCAGTGTTTCAAATAGATTAATGTATTTAGAATATGCTATAAACATTTCTGCACGACCTCTCTATTCTAGTACAATGTTTGTCTGCCACCTAGGGATTTTGGATTGGCTTTTTAATGGTGACTAAATATTTCAAATGTCTCTGTCTGACTTTTTCACATACAAACATTTAACATCTTTCTGATTGGATGGTTGGAAATTTCCATTCAAGGCATTCTTCAGCATTTAATAGCTGTGGTTTATAATTTAATTTCTTAAAGACTCATATTTTCAAAAAAGCAATGTAATGTTTTGAATTTTCAATCTATGGTTTATTTAATTTCTTCAAAACTGATAATAAAGCACTGTTAATTTTAGAATTTTCAATCTAAAGTTTATTAAATTTCTTCGAAACTGAATTTTTCTAATAAATCAATGTAGTTTTTTTTTTAAATTTACAAGCTATGGCTTATTATTTAAATTCTTTGATACTGTTTTAAAGAGCAATGTAGGTTTTTAATTTTCAAGCTACAGTTTATTATTAAATTTATTCAAAACTGAGAATTTTTCTAATAAAGCAATATAAGTTTTTAAATTTCCAAGCTATAGTTTATTATTAAATTTATTCAAGACATAGAATTTTTCTTATAAAGCAATGTAGGTTTTTAAATTTTCATGCTAAAGTTTATTATTAAATTTATTCAAGACTGAGAATTTTTCTAATAGAGCAATGTAGGGTTATAAATTTTTAAACTATAATTAAATTTCTTGGACAGAATTTTATAATAAAGGAATTTAGGTGTTTTAATTTATCCCTATTGGGGTAGGTAAAGAGAACAGACCTCCACTTCACTCAATTTGTGATAATAGAATGAAGTGAAGATCTGTTCCCTCTATCTCATGAAGTTTCGATTACATTGTCATGTACGAGCATACTCCGATTATAAAGGCTTTTCACTCTTCCCTCTATTTGATTTATTTGGTTGTGTCACATTTTTCTAGAGCTTCCCGAACTTTTCATTTTTGTAAATCTTTCACTATTAATTATTTCTACATGACCTAATTATCTTAATGCTCCTTTCTTCATCTTAAGCAAGGCCTTTTTCAATCTGCATTTTTTCTTAATGTTCTCATTCTTTCTTCTATCATACACAACACTTTAAATTAAATTTCTACTGTATTTATCTTACTTTAACTACATTTTTTCCACAACCAAGTTTCACTTACATATCCTAATAGTAGGACTAAGATTCTTTTATGAGCAGCCAACTTTATTTTCCTTAAAATGCTTCAGTCAGTAAACACATTGTATTACCCATTCCCTATAATATTCAATGATTTATAAACTGTACAGAACGACAGAATGCCCATTGAATCGGTTATAACATCATCCACACAAGTCACCCAGTCAGCCAGTCACCTTGATAAGGAGTCAGTAGCCCACGGGCTGGGAATTCCAGCATATTCATCATCTCACCAGATAACGCAAATTTGAAAGCCAATAATAAAACTATATTTGTTAAAATTAATTAAGTAAAAGTGCCCAAGTTTTTTTACATTAAAAATTTACCTGCAAATGCGGATATCGTTTCTGCATAACTTCAGGTAATTTTATTCCTAGGAAAGGCATCCGTTCTTCTATCCTCCCAATGAAGGTGCTACGAATTCCATCAAACCTGTGCCCATGGTCTCCCATCACCAGCACAACGGTGTTGTCAAATTTGCCACTCTCAAACATCTTGGTGAAGAATTTAAAAAGATCATCGTCCATATTCTGAAAAAGTAACTTGCTGTTCAATAATTCATTCCTTAAAATTTCATTAACAGTATATACAAGGTTATACTTACAGCGATATCTGTTAAATATTCATGGCTCATTTCAACAAAGAAACTTAGCGAAAAATATCTTAAATGTGCCATTTCTGTAAGGAACTCTTCCGTGAAGTTGAGCATGTATTTGTATGAAGGTTCATTTCCTAAACAGTATCTCCACTTGGATCTATCCCAGAATTTTAATTTGTTCATGTTTAAGTTGGCCAGCGTGTCTTGCAAGGCCACATAAGTAGGTCTATAATAATAGTCCACCGGATCATTATGAAAGCCCACATCCAGATAGCTGAATATGGCACCCATGTATTCTTCGCAGTACCTGTAGAAGAAATGTGACTGATTAGAAATAAATCCATTACAAAATCATATCCAGCATATATTCAGTTGATTCAGCAGAAGTTGAAATCAGGTATATTTTAGATTTCTCAATATTGACTTTGCATTGTTTTTTAATGAAACATCGTGTAATAGTGGAATTTTTTTTTTTCAGTTTTGTACATAAATTATGTTTTTTCATTTTGATGTGTCGAAGGTTTATTTTTAATTTTGTTGTATTTCTTTTTTGTTATGTGATGTTTTGTGGTTTTTTGATTGCTGTTTGTTTTGTTTTTTTTTTTTGTATAATTATTATCGTACTAGATGATTAACTCCGTGCCATCCACAATGTCAGAGGTTGTTTTTACCTTTTTGAATTGTTGTAAAATTGTTATGTTATGATACAGCGCTTGAACATTAAATATTCATGGAGTGAACTACTTACTACTCATATTTTATACTAATTTCCCAAATAAAAGACTACATTAAACACAACCATACCACCCTAACACATCAACTGACAGCTGAATATGGGAAATAACTATTTTTATTTTCTATTTACTTTTTCCAGCATTTTTTTTCAAAACTATATCAAGACGTGGATAAAAAGAGACTATTTTAATGTTACAATTTAAGTATTTCAGCGTATGCCTCATTTTATTTACAAAAGAAATGTGAGAGAGCTTTTGCCATTGCTGGTCCTGTGGTGTGGAATGGTCTGCTTTGTAGTGTCAGATATGGGTGGTGTGTATATCATTAGAAAGCACATAAAGGCAATCCTTTTTGGGAGGTCTTATCAAAATTTATGAGTGGGTTTGAATGCTAAGTTAGAGCACCCTTGAGGAGAGTGTGCTCTCTACATCGCGCTATATAAATTGTCCTTTTATTATTATTATTATTAAAGTGACATCTGTCATTACAAATTAGAACTATCTAAATAATTATCGACAATAATGTGCTATTTGGACGATACCTGTTTTTATAATAGATTTTACATATTTTTCACTTTGGACGAACTTCAGAACATTTCAGATAGATCTGAGTAATTATTATTTTAATTTTATTTAAAAGGTTTCAGCAGTTAAAAATGAATAAATAAATATCATATTTAGAATATATTATATAATAATAAATTATTTTGTAATTGAACTAATTTTTATTAAATGCAGGTATCCCTCCCTCACTTTATAAGCTTGATTGGTTGTAGGAAAAATTGCGTAACTAGAAAAACTCGTCATGTAAATAGATTTTAATATGGGCGATATTGGTTCCAAATGAAAATCCGTAACCTAAAAAATGTTACTTAATTGATAAGATAATTGATATATTTATATCAATTAAAAATCTTTCATAGCTTATTTCATTCAATCGGACACTAAATCATTTTATATGCACAAATTATTATTTTCTTTCTTCTTCAATTTATTTAAATTTCATTATAATGAAATAATGTAAAGTGGGATTCCATGTAACAATGGATATCTACATTCTAAAATGGAGTTCCACAAAATTGAACTGAAAACATTGATAAATTACCTCATCTACACAAATTAAGCATATATTATCATTTTGGTCTGGTGGAAATGACTTATTTTAAAAACTTAAATCTGTTAGACAATCCCCCGTTCTCAAGTGATCAATAGCTAGTTGTTAGATCTCTTAACTTCCAGTTTTTGGAATGGCAACATGCCCTTTCAACGATAAAACCAACTCCCCAATTCGAAAATGCTTATTTATAGCTTCCAATAACTTCTTCCTGTCTTGATAATAACATCATCCAGTGAGGAAACAGACGACGTCACTATAAAAAAAAAACCAATCACCTGACATGAAGAAAAAAAAAGGATTTGCAAAGGTCCTATGCAAAAGCCATTCCACTGATATCCTTCCCCCTCCAAAATGTGATATAATTTTTTAAATGTGTTGGGTTGAAAAGAAAATTATAATCATAAACAACATACATTGTGGTGTACCCAGCCTCCTGCAGAGTTTTCCATATGATGGGCATGTCATCATACCGTCCAGTGGTGGAGTTCACCTTGACGGACCATGTAGGCACTTTCAGGTTATCACGCTTGTGCTCCATGAGCCCTGCCAGCAGCGCCATCATGTTTGGGTACGTATTGTCAGCTACCTGCCGAGTACATTCATTTTATTAGAATTTCAAAAACCAGACTCTAATGGATTACAATAAGAACTAATGACACAGAAACTAATGATAAATGAATGACTAAAATAAATCAAATACATATTAAGAAACCCAAAAGTAAAACACTTGAAGGCGATTACAAACAGCCAAATAATTGGATGATAGAAGTTGGGAAACAGGATATTTATATGTCACAGTAGCTGCTGTCACAGTCAGCCAATTGGTTGCAGTCAGATTGGTGTTTGATGTTGCATGTGAGTTATTTACAGTGAGTATTGCAATAAACAATCCCGCTAACTGTGAGCTATGATCCGGTTTTTTGTTAACAAAAAAACAAGAATACTGCAAAAAATTCACAGGCACCTTTATGAGGTTTATGGGTCAAATGTTATGAGTAACGGACAGTGTTATCGTTTGTTTCAAGAAGGGTAAATGAATATTCATAAGGAAGAGCATAGCAATCAAGTGTAGTGAGCATACAGGTCGGTAGATTTCAGGATTGAAGTTATAAACCTGATGTCACACCAATTGACTGTTAGCTGTTTATGCATTTAAAGAAATTACTTGCATCACATCAACTAGATTTCAGGATTGAAGTTATAAACCTGATGTCACACCAATTGACTATTAGCTGTTTATGCATTTAAAGAAATTACTTGCATCACATCAACTTGAAAATGATGAACTGAAGAACGGCTTTAATACATAAGCGGTGGAATTTTTTGACAATAGAATAAGGAAACAGGAGACACAATATACTAAAGGTGACAAATATAATGTGGAAAATAATGTAAATGTGTTGATCTCTTTTGGTTATATGAAGGTCATGTATTTTGCTCAGGAGGAATCGCAGATTGTATATGGAATAACAGTTTAGGGAGGCTGTATGTAGAGGCAGTTGTAGACCCTCTTAGAAAGCAAACTTTGAAATGGTTTTTAAGACGTGAGACAATCGTATATCAATTTCCTCTTTGAGTATTTTTATCTTAAATACTCCAAAAACAAACCAATTACCACACAACTAAACCACATGGGATAGTAGGGTAAGTAGAATACGACCTTTATATTTTAACCTAGTTTTTTTCGGTAGTCTGTAAGAAGCAGATATTCGCAAATAAGACTTCAGGGTGAGCCATTCTTAAGAGTTTTCCGTAGGTCTCGAGGCTGTTGGGTTAATCCCCCAATGCTCTTAAAATAAACAATTACATCTATAGATTGCCATAGAGCTGGTTCGGCCAAGATTTCGAAGGGTGTCTAGTGCCAGGCTGTAGACAGACCTGGATGGAGATTTTTTTATGGGATTCGTATTCTTGATGGGACGTAAAGGGTGATAATGGAAATAATAATGAAAAATGCCACTAGTCTTCTCCAAAAACATTTCTGACACGAAGAAACTTTAGGTAAATGGCACCGTTCATTTAAAGTAGAAAATAATGAAGGAAGCACAATTGTTTGACACATTGGCTGCTGAATGATTTCTTTTAAAATCACCGCGATACTGAAAAACTTGCCAATATTTAAAATACTTAAAATATAGTAAAAAGGTGAGAGTAGATACAATTCATTGTCATATACCCTTACTAACCGTATCAGTATTGTCAGGCCATTCCGGACTCACTTGTTTCTGATTATATTCAAAGAAATTGGGAATAGAAAAGTGATGGACAGTTCAAGTACCCAGCAAACATTTATATAAATGCCTGTAAGTGTCTTCAGCACTGAATTTGTTAAGCAGATATTAATTATATGGTTCTATAATAATGATATGAAATTTGACTTCAGAACATTCACTCTGGTTAGGGCATGGAGAATGGAAGTAATGGAGAAGCTACTTTGTTCTTATTTTAGAAATAATGTTCATCAAGACGCATGCATTTTCCTGGTTTGTTGAGTCAATGTTACTGGTTAACATTAATATGTATTAATAATCGTATTTTGTATAATTAAATACAATCAAATAATTAATGAGGGTATCAAGACACATGCATTTTCTTAGATTGTTGAATTAATGTTAATGGTTAACTTTAATATGTATTATAGTTCAGAAAATGTAGGATGAGTCGTGTGACAGATCACAAATTTGCCCCAATACAACCTTGTAACGACGTTCAGTAATTTTAATTATTTTATCAACTTTAATATAAGCCTCGATTCTAATAAATAGCAAGTTATTTAGGTAAATACATTACAAAAAACTAACAATAATTACAAATTAATATATCTTGTTACAAATTAGCAAAAATGTGACAGTTTGTAAAAATCAAATAATATTTGGTGACGTTTGTCAAAAGTCACTACGTTAGTCCGCATTGGCTAGGGATGGGGTATTCGATAATTGGATTTTATACCTAAAATGAAATGTTCGTAATTAATATTAATTGATTGTTGATCTTGGCCTATTTAAACATAGATATAAATCATACAATAGATTAGAAAGTCAGTATAATGAAAATTAGGAATTAAAACGTCAGTTTAGAGAAAAATAATTCTTCGATTTATAAAAAAACTATTCAATTTGTAAAATAAAAACGATTTTACCCCATCCCTTTGTCACATGACGTTTTGAACGCCGCACGACTCATCCTAGACTTTCTGAAGTATAGTAATCGTATTTTGTACAATATAATTAAAAAAAAAGTATTAATGAGGGTATGACACATGGATTTTCCTAGATTGTTGAGTCAATGTTAATAGTTAACTTTAATATTTATTGATAATCATATTTTGTATAGTTTTAAAAAGTGAATCTAATTTGGTCAGTTTTCCTATACTCTATAATTGTTCTTGAATGGTACATCCCTACTGATTTTATCATACCTTTTTATTCTATAGAATTATTTTATCAATCAAATAAAGTGAATTAAAAAAAAAAAAACAATCGAAACAAATGAAGAAATAAATAAATGAATCGAATATATGGAATTTTAGCCTAAATAAAAACACTTACATAAATGATAATCAAATTGAAAAAGATAGTTAACTCGAATAATATTGAATTTTTTGTGGATACATTTTATGTTTATTTAATTGTCTTTAAAACAGCCAATCACTTGAAAGATATATGATCATTAAAAACTAATTAATTGACAGTACACAAAATTTATTAATTCATGAGAACATATACATATACATGGTATACATATACATATATGATACACACACACACACACACATACATACGTGTGTGTATGTGTGTGTCAACAAGGCAATGGAGGTTGAAATTAACTTTTTAATTAATTTGTAATACTAAAAGTCATAAAGCAAATATAATTTACAAACCTTATTGAGGCCTTTGAATACGGTCATATTTAATTTATTTACTAAAAAATCGTAAGTCTTAGACAGTGTTCTTATAAAATTCCCTCTGGACATGGAATCTATGACGAAGATCAGTAGACTTGGTCGATGCTTGGGAATGGCTTTATTTGCTATGATCTTCTGCTCGCTCAAGGGTCTTATTTGAGCGTGGATCATGCTGTAGAGATGGAAGCCCCCATTGTTACAAGCCACTTTTATGACCGGTTCTTTAACTTTCATCGGAAACTTTATAGGCACTTTGGTGCCGTAATTTACTTTGTAGTCATTGGCAGGGTTGATGACCACAGCTTGGTAGGTGCATTTTAAATCTGTGAAAAGAAAAAAAATGAATGAAATATGTCCAGAAAAAAACGACGATTGATTTTATAAAAAAAATAATGAAGCACTTTGAAATGCTCTTATAACCATAATTAAATTGTCTGATGAAGTGGTGGCTAAGGAGATCTAATCATCGAAATGTGAGACAAGAAAAATCATTGAAGAAAATTGAATTCTTCAAGTATTTTAATAAATACAATATTTATTACTGTATCTAAGTCAAGTAATAGTTCATGTTCTGGCAACCAATAGTCCTATTGAAAAATTATTTAATAACTTGTAAATTCCTTCTGGTCAGAGGATAAAAGTAGGATGCATGAAAATACTTTAAAAATAGTCCTTTCAATTTTGTTGGATTTTACTTTTATTTTCATTTCAATAAAAGTAAAATCCAACAAAAGTTGCATAGATTGCTACAAAAAGGTATCAAGTTTTTCTGGAAAAAAATCACAAATTTGAAAAGTTTTTGCTGACGTAAATGTTATTTTTGTGCGCAATTATTGAATTCATAATTTGTAATGAAATTTTCGGGTACAATTATTGATCTTCTTAATTCAAATTTTTGCTTTTTTTATTTTTTGTCGATTTGATTTTAAATATATGTATTTTATAAATGTTTGAGACTTGAATCATGTGACAACCTGTATAATGTACGAGTATATGAAAAAAAAAAAACAATCTTTAGAACTAGCAGACTTCTTATTAATGCACTCCACAAATAATTTTTAACTTTTTCTTACTTAAAAATCAACATTTACTTATTAAGACTTTATTTTGAGGCTAATTTCTGTTTAAAATTGACTTCAAATACACTTATATGAAATTCTGATATCTACACCAAGATTGACCCTATATTACCAGATATGTATGATAGAGTAAGGAATGATCAGACAAAGAAAAACCATTTGTTGTGGTTGGATGTTATAAGTAGAATTAAAAGTTCTTTAAAAGGATTTGGTCACATTTGAGTCATTCCACATGACATTGTTATAATTTAAATAAAAATTCTACCTTACCATTTCGATTTCTTGATTTTTAGCTTACAGTTATGCCTATAGAGCAGGGGTCGGCAAACTTTTTTCGCTAAGGGCCAAATCGTAAAAAAATTAAGCTCGACGAGCCCAGAAGCAAATTCGAGGGCATTTATATAGATAATTCTACTTATATAGCATAAAAAACAGGCTTCATCTTTATTTATTAGGCGGTGATAATATTTATACACATTTTGCTGACACACTTACGAAAATACGAATGAAATATTAACATTTATTAATTAAGGTATTATAGAAACAGGCAAAATGGTCGTATTATTGAACAACAAGTGTTACATAATAATAATGATGAGATGAGTGTAATTGATCTGCTAATGAGATGAGTGTAATTGCTTTTATGAGGTTTTTTTCTGCATCAAGGAGGTTAGAATCTTAGTAGCATTAGCGCTGTCCCGCTCGCTCACCCTCAACCTACCACCTCAACCTTTTGCGAGACACACTCGAAATGCATCGATCATGAACATTTACATATTTTTTGTGATAACTAATATTTTCTTGAAACAAAAATGTTGTCTATGACAAAATAATTTTATTTAATTAAAGTATTACAATAAACCTAAACTAACTATGTACTAAATAAAACAATATTATACATATACAATTTAAACTAAAACAATTTAACAAAACAAACACATAAAATATACAAATTATTAAAAATGAGATTGGTTATTATTAGCTCGCAGGCCGGATTAAAATAGGAATCGGGCCGGATTTGGTCCGCGGGCCGTAGTTTGCCGACCCCTGCTATAGACTATACTAAAAAAGCAAAAATCCCCATGTTTAAAAAATACAGAAAAAGTCCGTCAATGACAAATTTAGGACTCAAAATTTCACAAACAAATTCGAATTGTGAATTATACAACCATTAAAAAATATTTTTTGGGCAGCACCTTCCAAAGGCTGAGAACATCGCAACCGTTTTTTATTATTGTAAAAATTATGTAAGTCAAGGCAAGTTTTGTCGAAATATTTCCGCAATATTGAGACATAATAACATATTTAATATGCACAAATCATCCTAGTTTGGGTGGATTGCCTTTAAAAAAAAACCTAATATTTATCATGGGCAACGAGTACGAATTAAAAAGAAAAACACCATAATTGTCACATTTGATTTGGTTGCACACTTGATTATTTGATATTATTATCTATGATTTTGATATTATTATCTATGATCAATTTTTTTTACAAATTAATGTTCATAGTTGTGAAATTATTAAATGTAAAATAAACTTAATACGTTATTCACAAAATACTATAATCATTTATTAGGAAAAATATATAAAATGCTTAACCGAGTAATAAATTTCAAACAAGATAAAGTTTTTAAATTCCCATAACTAGATTGAAGAAACGTACACGATACAAAGGTTAAAAGGTACCATGAATTTTTAAAAGTCTGTAATTGGTGTTCAATGTTTGCAAGCACGGAACGTGAGTACTCCGTAGGGAAACTTTAATTTACATCATATACATTTATTAATTTTACTTATCGTATTTAAATATGATGAGTGTTACTCGTTTTCTTTACTTTTTTTTCATTCAAGTTAGCACGCAATGTTTTTGATTAGAAAGTCATTATTAATTTATTCTACAAAATAAGACCAAAAATATCAAGGAAAAAGTGAGCAGCTACAAATAAAGTTCTTTAATTTTTCCCTCATAAGCTTTTCAAATCCAACAATATTAAAGATATCAACATTGGTGAGATGTTGTATAGATTGCATGCTTTAGATAAGGTGAAGAGAAGAACTTTGAGGTCAATTTTGTATTCGTCTAATAAATTGATTATTCAAAATCAATCCAATAGGGTAGGGTATTATTATAGAGTTTTTGTTATGCTAGTTCTGTGGCGTGGAATGGTCTGTATCTTAATGTAAGTGATATGAGTGAAGTGTGCAACTTTAGGAATCATATGAAGACAACACTACACACATATACTACATAAGTATAAGTACACTACACACATACACCTATAGCCGAATGTGATACTATCACATATCAGACGGTTTCTTTATAATTAAGTTTTCTGTGGTTTTCTTACCAAATATATTTTTCTTAACATATACTGATACGGAGAAGTACATACTCTAAAGGCCGCAGCCACTATTTTCTATCCTTACACTCAACTTATATTTATATTGCTTATAGTTAAGGCATTAACATTGTGGAGGTTTCAAGACATAGTAATTTGTTTTAGCAAACACTTTATTCCACTTTTCGTAACGGTATAACCTTACCGGTTTCAAGGCTTTCACCTCATCATCAGAGGAGCATCAGTCTTGTTTGTGTTCCCCTGATGATTAGGTGAAAACCTTGAAATTGGTAGGGTTATACCGTTACAAAAAGTGGAATAAACAGTGTTTAATAAAATAAATTATAACAACTTATATTTATTTGGTAATATTTTTAAGCTGCTGATAAAAGTGGGTCCGAGTCCCGAATTGGTGCGCCTTTGAGGAGAGTTCTCTCTAAAAGACAATATATAATTTGTCCTTTTATTATTATTATTATTATTGATGGATTGAATTGAACTTCCATTTATCAATAATATTAGATTTGAGTAAGCTTAATGCAGTGGAGATGCGTGCACTAAAGAAAATATGTGGAGTGTCAATGTTTGAAAGAAGGCACAATGAAGACATCAGAAATTAATGCATGGATAAAATGGATGTTTTAAGTAAGATGAAGAAAGAATTTTTAAGATGGTTTGGACATGTGGAAGGATGAACGATGAAAGAATGACTCAGCGATTATACAAGTCAGAAATGTAAAGTTAAGGAAAACACGGCTGGACCAAATGGACCAGATTTTGAAAGAAGGTAAAATGAGAAGTATGAATAATAGAACATTGTGAATGATAAAATGTATGAATGTGGAGTTGTGTGCTTGGATAGAAGAGTTTGCAAATCCGCTCTTTTTTCCTACACCGCAAAGGGCACGGCGTGATGATATATACGTACATGATATAACAGTATTTTTTTTAAAGAATTGTTTGCAAACCAAACAACTTTGAGTGTATAATTTTACAAGAGCCATAAAGGTTAAAAAGCTCAGCAATCCTAGGCTATCAATTTTACTATTGCCTCCAAATAATATGTAACTTAACCATCCATCATATTTAAAATAATCGACAAAAATAGTTAGGGACTTGCTTTTAGTTATTACGGATTTAAACAAAATATTTATGCTGGCGACACTGATAAATTTATCAAGTGAGCATAATGTATCACAGCACGAACAACCTTATAAAAATATAGCATCACGTATTACATGATACAATCCAAAAACGAGCGAATAAAAGAAGTTTAAAAAAAAAATATTATTCAATTAACATCCTATTTTTAATAAAGAAAATTTTGAGTTAGGAAAAAGTGTTTTCAACATACTCGTAAATAGAAATATCAAAATGAAGATAGAATAACATATTATACTTCAGAAATTCTAGAATGGATCCTATGACAGTTGACAAATTTGCCCCAATACAACCTTGTAACGACGTTCAGTAATTTTAATTATTTTATCAACTTAATTATAAGCCTCGATTCTAATAAATAACATAGCAAGTTATTTAGGTAAATACATTAAGTACATAAAACTAACAATAATGACAAATTAATACATCTTGTTACAAATTAGCAAAAATGTGGCAGTTTGTTAAAATCAAATAATATTTGGTGACGTTTGTCAAAAGTCACTACGTTAGTCTGCATTGGCTAGGGATGGGGTATTCGATACTTGGAATTTCGATTTTTTTATACTTAAAATGAAACGTTCGTAATTAGTATTAATTCATAGTGGAGCTTAGCCTATTTAAAGATATATACAAATAATAGAAAGTCAGTATAATGAAAATTAGGAATTAAAACGTCAGTTTGGAGAAAAACAATTTTTCGATTTATAAAAAACTATTCGATTTGTAAAAAAAACGATTTTACCCCATCCCTTTGAGACATGACGTTTAAAACATCGCAGGGCCCATCCTAGAATTTCTGAAGAATAGACTAGCAGCTACATTGAAAACATACTGGTGTCTAGAAATTTTCAAATCTTCAAATATATTGTTGAAAATGAGAGATAACCAATAAGATGGTCTCCGTAGCAATTCATCAATTTATCACAGCCACTGTCTATGGGTCAGCCGTTAATAATTGTATTCACTCAGACATTATGACAATGTCGAGGACAATCTCATCACCAGTGAGTGCAAAGCAACAATATGCGCGACAATCAATTTCACTTTAATACACTACGAAAATAAAAATTTATGATAGAAATTTATTATATTATAGTATAGACAGGAATCCCTTGATTTACACTGTGATTCCGATTTTGAAGAAGCTGATACAAGAGTAAAATAAACCTATTACTCTCCGTCCAAAGTTGAACATAGGCCTCCCCTCTCATCCTCCATTCCTCTCTTTCCTGGGCACATCGTTTCCAGTTGCTCCTGGTCACTCTTCTAATGCAGTCTGACCACCGTATCTGAGGACGGCCCACACTTCTTCCCTGTCTTGGGCGCCACTCCAGCACTCTCTGGGTCCATCTATCATCTGTGCATCTGGCAAGTGTCCCACCCAGTTCCACTTCTGAATGGCGACTCTTTCGGCGACATCAGCTACTTTGGTCTGCTGCCTTATCCATTCATTGGTTCTCCTACCCTTCAGAGAGATATTTAACATTCTTCTCTCCATGGCCCTCTGCGTCACCTTGAGCTTGTGCATAATCTGTTTATTCAGCACCGATGTTTCCAGTCCATATGTTAGCACAGGAAGGACACAGGAGTTGAATACGGATTTTTTAAGATGTTTTGCGTATTTTGGAGATTTTAGAATAAAGGGCAGCTTTCCAAACGCAGCCCAGGCTTGGCCTCGTCTTCTCTCAATTTCAACATCTTGATTTTCCTTACCCAGTCTTGTTGTATGTCCCAGATATACATAAGAAGAACCTTCTCTATTGTCTTTCCCTTGACTGTGACAGGTGTTGTCTGACCTGTGTTGCTCACGATCTTTGTTTTGCTGTAATTTATTTTCAGGCCCACTTGTGATGAAGCCCTACTAATGTCATTGAGCATTTCAGCAATGCCATTTTCGCCGTTAGCAAGGAGTACAATATCATCTGCAAACCGCAAGTCACTCAAATACTCCCCATTTATATTAACACCCCTGTCGGTCCAGTCCAATTTCCTAAATACATCTTCCAACACTAGGGTGAAAAGTTTTTGTGAAATTGTGTCGCCTTGCCTAACGCCTCTATGTATTTTGACTTTTTCAGACACTTTTTGAAGCTGTACAGTGGAAGTAGCACTTCCATAAATGTGTTTAAGAAGCTGCGAGTATCGATAGTCAACTCGACAATTTTCAAGGCCTTCGAATACAACCCAATGTTCTATTGTATCAAACGCTTTTTCGAAATCTACGAGTATAAATGCGAGAGTTAACGGGATGTTGTATTCGCTATGCTTTTGAATAACATTCTTTAGCGTTTGGAGATGGTCGTTTGTACTATATCCTTTTCTAAATTCTGTTTGTTCTCGTGGTTGATATGAATCTAATTTACTAGAGTCTATTTGTAATGATTTTAGTGAAAAGTTTATAGATTTGTGATAGTAAGCTAATCGGTCTCTAATTCTCCAGCCTCTTGTGGTCACCTTTTTTATGTAGGAGAACAATATTGGCATTATTCCAGCTCTCCGGTATTTTTCCTTCCTCCAGACTTTTATTAAATTGACATACAACACTTCTCTGCAAAGGTTCTCCTCCCAGTTTTATTGCTTCGATGGGTATACCATCATTGCCTGGAGCTTTTCTGTTTTTAATTTTATTTAGGGCATGTTGCAACTCTTCTAGTGTGATTTCAGGGACATCTTCTGAGTCCACATTCATAATTCTGGGACGAAGAGCTGCATGTTTTTTCTCCGGAGATTTGCGAGCAATATAGTATCTGATAAAATAGTTCAGTAGTTTTCAAAACTTCCGCCATGTTGTTTGTCTCCGAGCCATCTTCTCTGTACAGTGCAGTGATTTGCTTCCTTCCTTCACTGGGCTTCGCCATGTCCATTTGTTTTGGGGTTTTTATTACTCAACATGGGTCAATGAGTTACGTGGGTTAGTTAAGGGTGTATGAAGGGTTAAAAACATCTGATGTCCTCGCTGCAAAGCAATAATATGCCCGACAATAAATTTCACTTAAATACACTATGACAATAAAAATTTATTATATTATAGTATAGACAGGAAGCCGTTGATTTACACTATGATTCCGATTTTTAAGAAGCTGGTACAAGAGTAAAATAAACCTATTACTCAACATGGATCAATGAGTTACGTGCGTTAGTTAAGGGTGTATGTAGGCTTAAAAACATCTGATGTCCTCGATGCAAAGCAACAGGTAAACCTGGGGCAAACGGACACGCTTTACATAAAATGTAAAAAAGTACAGAAATACAAAACGAAAAAAAATAAAAAAATATGCACAACGATGAAAAAAAAACACTTGATTAAATAAATGGATGCATTTAAAAAAAAGCACTTATGCATGAAACAAATAAAAAACTAATAATCCAAGTAGTATCCTCCTGCCCAGTAAGCGGCTGGTTCATTAGTGCTCTTGTGCGTCGAACTACTAAATTTATATAACAATAAACACCTTAAGAAGTATAGCGAAAATGTATATTATCATAACAATATTCATGAAAAATAAATATATTTATGTCGACATGGCTCACTACAATATGCAACTCGATTTGTTAGAGCACATTTTTTGTATACATGTGTTTTGCATCTGGACGCTATCTGCGAGCAGGTAGGAAGATCTTCCGAAAATTGACGATTTACTTGCAATTAGAAGAGAACAGAAAATCTTGAGACAGCTATATTTGAATAGGGATTTCTAGGAATTCCTAGTGATTGTAGTTCGTGCACGAAATATCCGAGTGATCCTGAAAACACCCGAATGACGGGATAGTAATACATCAATTTAAAGTTTTTTTTTTTAAATATGACCACCGCAGAGAAGGGATGATTTGTTCCTAGCGTTTAAACTGGGGCGTCTTTTTAGTACATATATATTTGCGAGTATATGTCTCCAAATTAACAAACGTTTTTGCTTACCTAATTAGGTACCGACTTTCTTCGTTTATTGTTTTGTTTAGTTAACTTGTAATAAATTCCGTTTTCGATTTCAATGATATTTTTGCTGTTTTGTCACGTGGCTAAAGGCTTTTTTAACTATCTATATAATATTACGAGCCATTTGCAGGATAAACAACTATTTCGATTATTTATTGTGTTTGTTTGCGTAAATTTTTCCAAAAAATTCTGCCACACTGTGATATTTTATTCAAATAATCGCAATTTAAGAATTAAGATCCCGTTATAATTCGTAACAATATCAGTGAGTTCAAAAAATGTGCGTAAGTCCACGGACAATTTTCTTGGACCACCGACTAAACGAATAAAAACCTCGAAGTCAAGTTATTTGTAAAGAAGTCTGCGATACAATTTTGTGTGAAATGAAACAACGTTTTGCATTCAGTAATCACCTAACTGCGGCAAAATTATTCTATAGCGAAAAATTTACTAAGTATAGGTAAAAATTTCCCGAACATGATTTTATTTTGACGGTAAAAACATACGATTTTTTAAATAAAGTTCAATTCAATGGTGAACTCAGTGCAATTTATGCTCGCGATGATTTTGCCAATGCTGAGGGCGCTTTGTCTATTTTACAACTATTTTATAATACTGGTTTACTAAAAGATTTTTCTCAGATTATAAAGTTACTTAAACTCGTATGCACTATTCCAATGACTTATGTTGAGAGTGAAAGGTGTTTCTCTACGTTAAAAAGGATAAAATCATTTTTGAGAAATACAATGAGCCAGGACAGGACAGACTGAACGCTTTATCAATATTAAGCATCTAAAAAGAGCTAATTCAGTCTATACCTGATTTTAATAAGATTCATTGGGTCTTCGCTAAACAAAAAGAGCGGAGGATAGAACTTCTTTATAAATAGGTATGTAATTTTTTTTTTCTTTATATTATTTGGTATTTGGATATCTACTCTGGTGAACCCCCAATTATTTGGTCCACCGGCCGCCACTGCTCCTGCCCCCTTACAAAGGGGCATACGGACACCTAATCACTGTCTTCAATATAACATCGTACACATCTGAAAACAGGGGCTTCTCCATTTAAATCACATGAAATGTGATACCAGACATTACACTTAAGGCACTGAACCCAATTTTTCCCTTCTTTATAGACATCATTACAAGAACCACGATTCTCCGTTTTCTTCCGAGATTTAGTATTGCTTCTTTTTTCCTTTTTATTTTTTTCCCCTATTATCATCATGCCATGCCCCTGTTAGATAGGGTAAGTAGATATAATAGATCTCCACTTCATTCATCATCTGACATAATCTGACCAATCAGCATGTTTTTCTTTTACTGATTTCAGAATCTTTTAGTTTTGTTTGGATTATTATCCAAGTTAAAAGTTCAAACCTTTTAAAAATGCATAGTCAAAACATCATGCCATGTCCCTATTGGGTTAGGCAGAGAGAACAGATATCTTCTGCATTTGTTCCTGGCATATATTTTTCGCGTCTGTCGCATCCATACACCTCGTCATACATACTCTCCTATTATAAACATTTTTCAGTCTTCCCTCTTTTGGAATTTAACTAGTTTGGTCATGCCACATTCATGATATTCACAAACTTATTCATTTTGTACTTCTTGCTTTGTAGATTTGTTTTGTAAAATTTTCATAATTCATCCTTTCTACGACGCCGAACCATCTCAATGCTCTTTTCATCGTCTTAAACCTTATATCTTCTTCCAATCCGCATTCTTTCTCAATGTCTTTATTCCTAATTGTCATAAATAAGTAAACGTTTGTAATATAATACAGTAGAGTGCCGATTATCTATGGTGATTAGCGGATACTCCGGATAATTAAAAAAAACACAGTTAATCTAAATAATTTTTTTATTGAATTAAACATTTTAAGAATTAAAATGCTAGATAAATTTTGTAACGTAAGATGAATACACGAACAAGATTTCTCAATGTTTGACAGATACAACTGCTAAACGCCGGTATCTAGCATGACAATTATTGTACGAGTATATTGGGAAACCCCGAATCCATATATTTTCAAGTCAGTGTGGACATGGAAAACACCGACAACTTACTAGCATTAGTCAATTGGTATAATGTAAACTATAGATTTTATAACAGTTTAGGTCCTTGCTTTGTAATTTTCAAAATATTGTTAAAATTATGGAAAATTTGTTAAAATTATGGAAAAAATATTTTCAGGATTACTAAAATACAACTCACGAATAATTGAGCCCCGGATAATCAGTGCTCTACTGTATTGCTACATTTAATAAGAAGCTGCTTTGTACATTTATCAACGTACCACGTTTTTCTACCTCCTATCTTGAGCCACTTTTCAGATGGAATGATTTCAGTTTGTAATGAGATAAATGCTTAGGTCCTACAAACTACAAAAGAGGGGTGTGTTTGAAATATAATATGCTCGTGAAAGTAACATATATATCATATATTGGAATGACACAGATGAATAATGGCATTAGGATAAAATATTGTCTTTCATAACCAAGCCCGCAAGTCGAGGGTTGGAAGACAGACATGAGAGCAATGACAATAAACTCTTTGCAGTTCTATATTAAAACAGGTGGATTAAAACTATTAAAAAAAATACATGAAGAGAAAATAAAGTTTACCGCAAGTTATTTATTAGATTCTGATTCAGAATTCTCTGGCACGGCATTCGAATGAATGTGCAACAAATAAAACATAACTCCTCTGATTGATCAATTGTTCACTATATTTGATCTAAAAATAACGAAAAGCGTTATAAAAAGCTATTCAACATTGCTGACAAATGGTTAGATTGCATGCCGTGTCCAATGATAAAATAAATAACAATATATTAGAACATAAAATATGTAGTCCCCTATGCAACGCAGATTATTCTTGCATGCATGTGGTGGAAAGAAAACAAAGCACAATTCAATGCATCTATACGAAAAAAAAAATCTACATTCTACCTGTTTTGAGATATTGAAGAAAATATAGTGGCACATTATGGTATATAGGCTAATATAAAATGATTTTTTTTAAATCATTCATTTCGGTGTACGGCCATAAATTATGCCACGTGTTCCCAGTAGGGAATAACAGAGATCGCCGCGCCTTATCATTCGCAACAATCAGGTTCTGTCCAAAACATGTAGTGCCAATATTTTGACAAACTAGCATGTGTTGTGAGTCCTGCATCATATATCCCCACAATTACATCCATTACTACTTTAGTTCGAGAGGCCACCTTCTTTGCATGTTCATTTCGCAAAAATCAGGTTCATTCCAAAACATGTAGCGCCAATATTCGGACAAACTAGCATGTGTTGAATCCTGGATGTCCCCACAATTACGTGTAGTGCTACTTTCGTTCGAGAAACCCTGTATCGGACGTATGCGTCACCCAAAAACATATGATTTATTTGTTTGTATGATATGTAAAAATGTACTTGCTGAGTATCTGTTGTAATGAAATGTTCCTTACGCGTGGCCTTCGCTATAGTTACTATGAAAATTCGGTCGGTCCATGCAAACGAAAAACACGCGAGATACATAGTATCTAGCAAGCCATGACGGCATACACGGGCGAATAAAGGGGCTTACGATGAGCTGCACATAAGGAATGGAAAACGTCAAAAATATATTCTCAGTTTATAGAACGTCTACTGTGTTTTTACTTACGACCAACTTCTGCCTGCTAAAGAGGAATCTCTTCGCCCTGCTACTTTTCGCCGGAAAAGCACAAAGTGAACCGAAATCTCCCGAGTAATGAGCGGCACCTATCCACCTATTTTCCAGTCTTTGTACCGGTGCTGTACAAACCCCCCTTCTTTGCATGTTCATCTTACATTTAGTCACCTCTATTCGGAGTCTATCCAGGTGCCATCTTTTCCAAGAGCTTCATCCAATCGCCAGGTGTTTTGTCTTTCTTACGTTCTCTTCATGAATCTATCCTTGGATTTCAATCTCAGTATTGCTAGTTGGTGACCATATAAGGGGTGTCATGGGTCCTAGACTAGTTTTATTCTTTCTTTGTCAACTGTAACACTTCTAGAGATCTCAGGTGGGATCTCTTCTACATATCTCATCAAAACCAACACCAAAAAATGTTTTGAAGATGGAATTGCATTGTAAAATACACATTTAACACGTTGACTGCCGATTACGCGTTTGTGCGTAATGAGAGAGGAGCGCTCGGTGCCGATCACGCACTTACGCGTAATATCAGTATGTCACTTCTATTGGTCAGTCTGCCGCCGGCAGCCGTCGTAACACGTTGTTTGTGCGTCGGCATTCAACTTGTTAAGTGACTTGATAATGTTTATCGTTGAGAATTGGGGTAAGTTCATTCGATATATCAAAGAAATATTAAGATTAAGAAGAGGCTAAAGATGTGTGTTGAGATAAGAAAGTATGGCGCTCTCTGCCTATCCCGACAGGGAAATGGCGTGATGGTACGTATTTAATAATTTTATGCCAACTGTTAGACCACGACTGTCACTGACTATTGAAATTCACCAAATCTATTTTCTTCGCCTTGTTTCATTTTCTGTATTTTTTTTTAATCATTTTGTCATTGATTCTATCTGATTTTTTTTCACCATCCTTTTATATATTTAACTTCTTACTGTAATTTTGCTCTTTATTGTATTTTATATCTTTTTATTTTGTATATTTTATTTGTAACTGTATGGTTATTCTTTTCATGCTTTTTTTGTAGATGCCCTCCTCACAGGCGTATAAATTTAAAATTTACTTTTATACTATAATGTAACGATTTATAATAATTTAGTAATAAATGTAACTTATAATACATAAATCTTGTTTATTTAGAAATCCGGCTTTCGTCCGCCACTATTTTCCTAAATCTCGAATGTGCCCGTGACCACAATTAGGTTGAGAGCTCCTGCTGTAAACCATATATCAGTATATTACACAATACAGCTAAAAAAGAATACGCCTTGAAAACAGATGTGTTAAAAATATTTTTTTTCCTTCATTATGACATGTGTAAAGCATACGATATGCCCATTATGATAATGAATAAACAATATCGTCATAAACATAGAATTCGATGTGAGAATGAATATTGTGAAATCCATAATCACGTCACGGTGGTAGAAAATTGTGAAAGGAATAGTAAATGCGATATATAGGTGAACAATTAAAGATTGGAGCAAGTTGAATTCGGGTATTTCGGTGGTATTTTTTCAGATAATGGACGAATTGCGAGGGATATCGAACGGCGTGTAGCGATAGGAAAGAAAGTCATTAAGGCATTAAAACATACATACTCGATCCTGACAGTATCAAAAGCTACTAATGCGATAGTCAAAAACAGTATTTTAGTAGCAACTATTATGTATGGAAGTGAAATGTGGATTTGGAAAAGACTAAAGAATCAATGCTATAGAAATGCGTGGGTTGAAGAATACACGGGGTGACAATGTATGAGAGAATAAGAAATGAAATGATTGGGAATGAATATGAACTTATATGTTGAGTAAGATGAAGAAGAGCACTTTGAGATAGTTTGGGCATGTATGTAAAATGAATGAAGAAAGAATAACAAAAAAATATGTAATACAAATGCAAGTAGAAGGCATTGTATGGATCAAGTGAATGATAATTTTAAAGAAACATAAAAAGTCCGAGAAACCATAGTGGTTGTATGAGAAGGTGTATGGATATAAAAAAGGCGACGAATGTGTGTAGAGATAGGAAAGTCTCGCGCTCTGCCTTCTCTGCTGA
Organism: Odontocerum albicorne; assembly: GCA_949825065.1. NCBI lineage: Eukaryota > Metazoa > Arthropoda > Insecta > Trichoptera > Odontoceridae > Odontocerum > Odontocerum albicorne. Next base: position 18,483,814 of record OX463860.1, on the reverse strand, counting down.
CCCCAACCAGGAAATGGCATGACGGTAGTATGTATTACAGATGTAATTGATCTTAAGCATTTCTGCGATTTAAAAAAACTATAACTCCACTGTCAGTACAAAATCTGAACTCCGTAGTCTAGTGGTAACATTCTTGAATTCCACGCGGGGATTTCGGGTTCGATTCCTGATGACACAAAAAGAGGGTGTCAGTCTGGTACCCTGTCTGGTAACAATAGATACGAGCCGCGAGTTCCGTGTCCCCTTTAGAGGTTCTAAGCTCGAAGACTCACTTACTGAGGCTGAAGACAATATTGTCTCTCAGCCACGCTGCTATTCAATATGTCTGAAACACTCATTTGGATATACTATATTGAAGGGTGCCAAATGAAGAAATAGAAAATTAACGTAGATATTATATCACTTGACTCGGGTCTTATCACTGGCCATGGGGGCCGCCCTGTTGCAATTGTTGTGGTCATCTGGATCAATCCGAAGAGCACATTCTATGGTACCGCGATGATAATCGAGTCAATAATTTCTGAAGAAAAACTTCACTCAGCCTTACATTGGTTCATCTTCGGACCGATTGGCTGTTCTGATCTTGTAACGTCAAAGGAAAGTTTTGCTGCATTCGAAATTTTGTGTTAAAGTACTGACAACTTGCTGGGCTTTTTGGCTATCCAGGCCTTAAGCCACTTTATAAGTATTTTCACTCTCAGGTGTGTTGTATCTAACATGTGAGGTCGCGTTTTTCGTAACTTCGTGACGTCGCGTTCATAATTTTTTTTAAAGATTATTTCGGTCTTCTAGTGTAGATCGCGCTAGATGGGCTTATTTTGTCCCCCATAACAGCGTGGGTGGTGGTGGAACTAGTTAGAAAAAATCCACACAGCAATGTCATTCACAGCTCGTTTGTACCTTAACTTTGTATGTTTGTGAAGATAATATTTTACCGACAAAGTATACTTTTTATCTTTGAATCAAGAATGCTTAATGACTCACTCAAATAGTTCCGATTCATGTTATCGAGAAATCTCGTAAACTGGATATATTATGCAGTAACAGGAAAACAGCAGTAGAAAAAGGTTTAAACAAAAACATCAATTTCCGGTATACAAGTATATTCAAGGTGTGTGACCAGATACGACATAATGAGTGAGTATATAAGCGTGAACTAACTCAGTTCCCCCATGCAACAAATACATTTTTTTTATGAATAAAAACGGAACTTCTCAAAGTACGCATTTCTACATATGCATTAATTGAGAAGAATATATGTAATGATAATGTTAATTAGTGTAGGACTAATAAAGTTTATTAGTGTAGCGATAGGAAACAAAGTCAATGTGGCACTTAAACATATAAACTAGAAGCGGGCAGTGTCTAAATCGGCTAAGATGATAGTCCACAAGGGTATTTTATTAGCCCCAACTTTGATGAATGGGAATGAAACGTAGATGTGGAAGGGCCGAATAAATGCTGTAGAAATGTGTGCTTTTAGAATAATATAATACATGGGTCGACAATGTATGACAGAATGCGGAATGAAGTGATAAAGGATGAATGTGAACTTAAGGTTGATGTGTTAAGATGCAGAAGAGCACACTGAGATGGTTTGGGCATGTGGAACGAATACATGAAGGAAGACTGACAAAGATATAGATATATAGTGAGTGGAAGGTGTTTGAGAGAAAGACCAAGGACAGTATGGTTGGATCAAGTGAATGATATGCTGAAAGAAAGAAACGTAGAAATTCAGATTGATCCTAGTTGTATGGATGTAGAAGAGGCTAAATATGTGTGTTGGAGATAGGAAAGTCTGGTGCTCTGTCCTCTGCCTACTCCGGCAGGGAAATAGCGTAATTGTATGTATGTACTCGCACGTATGTAAAAACCATATTCAAGAAAATTTATTTCTTTTCGGACTAGTTTAAAGAGCAGGTCACTTAAGGCAGTGCAATTCAAACTAAGATCCCAGGACCAGTGATGATCTGCGAAAACTTTGTTAATGAGTTGCGTCGAGAATAAAATATTTGTTATGAGAAGATGGTGATGACGGAAAAAACGCATATTTTAAAATATTTTATTCAGGTGACTTGCATAAATAATACAATGAATTCTGTACCCTAGAGGATAAACCACGGGAGTCCACTTTTTGCTGTTTTGGAGTTAACAATGCAGAAATTATAGTAATAAGCTGTTCTATAAGTGGATAAAACACTGAAGTCATTCATTTATTAAATAAACGATTTTCATTAGTAATAAAAATATTAAGTCCAATTTACGTTAATGCAAAAAACATCTGAAGTCCCAGATACGTTATTTTCATCAAAGCAAAAATCTTTTCGGAATATTTCGTTAGTGCCATAAACACGGAAGTCCAAAATGCGTTGTTTATGATCTAACGATTGTAACCATTTCACATCACAAACCAATCATCGGGAAGAAACTGTTGATTACATTCTTGATGAAACAACTGCAGGTTGTCTCATGCCTATGGAAAAATCACCAGAATCAACAGTTACTGAAGATCTTGATAAGTATCCTGAGGCAGAAACAGGTTTATTTATTCCTGTATCAAATTTTCAAAGCTCTGTATCTGATACGTCAACAATTATTAGACGGAGACAGCCTGCTCCTAAAGAGTGGAAAAAAATAAGAGCGCTGTTTTGAGATGTGCTGGAAAGGAGTATGTACTCGTATATCAGAAGAATGCTGCTAAGCCAGTAGTTAAGATGGGACCTCCACGTGTTTCGTGCAGAAACACATTAAAAATATCAGAAATTCTACGTAAAAACATTTTTACGGAATTTTGAAAACTGGAATGTAAGGCGACAATTTGTCGTGAATAGAGTGAAACAAAGTTCTTGCAAGCGATCACGTCCAAGAAATTCCTCTCAAAAAGGAAGACGCACTTCTTCCAATGTGTACACATTTGAAATAGATGACAAGAATATTGCAGTCTGCAAGCCATTTTTCCTAAGCACATTAGATATCAAATATGCTTTTGTCGTGACAGCATTAAAAAAACACTAAAAAACTCTGGAGGTTTAGTTGAGCTTGACCGCGGAGGTCATTATCCTGCAGCGAATAAAATCAAGGATAAAACAATAAATTGAATAAAAAATCATATTGCCAAATTTTAAGCTTACGAGTCCCACTATAGCCAGAATCGTACACAACGCAAATATTTAGGAAGTGATTTAAATATCACTAAAATGTATGACGTGTTCGTAGAAGAAGTCAACATGAGGCTATCTGATGCACCCAAATTATGGCTTTATAGGCATGTATTCACTACACAATTCAATCTGGGCTTTCATTTACCTAGTAATGATACATGTGACATTAAGATGAAAATTTCAGACTACATTTTAACAGAAGAGAAAGAAGACAGAAAACGGCTTTTGGAGGAGCACATAAAAGAAGCAACTTCAAGGTACCAACTCAAAAGGAATGATACAATTCTAAAGGGAGAATCCGAATAATAACAAAATAGTGACGTTTGATTTAGAAAAACGCTTACCCACTCCATATCTTACCACCAGCCTTTATTTAAGGAAATTGTCACTCAAGCCAAGTTTTTATTTAAGGAAATTGTGGACATTGAATTCAACAATACACAATGACACTAGTGGAGAAATGACAGCGGTAATTTGGGATGAAACCAAAGGCAGTATAGGAGGGAATGAAATTTGATCATGTCTCATAAAATAGGCCCTTAGTGGCGCATTAAATAATACAAAATAATTGACTCTTTGGTCAGAGAACTGCCCCCGGCCAGAACAGGAATATGCTGATAGTATTTACATATGTGTGGCTCATGCAAAAGATTCCTCCTCTTAACAAAATTAGCCACAAATTCATTTTGAGAGGCCACACCCATATGGAAGTAGATGCAGACCACTCCATTATAGAACGGCAGACGAAAGGAGTGCAGGGGATGAAAATAATTACCCCGTGGGACTGGGCTCAATTTATTTCTACTTGTAAAAGGAAAAAAACTGTTCAATGTAGTAAATATGGATTTGGAGGACTTTAAAAAATCCGTTCCCTTTACGAAAAATGAACAGCCCTATTTGTGGAAAAAAAAATACATGAGGAGAATTATTCTCCATTTCAGATGTGGTATTTTTACAAGTACGATCTGAAAAAGTAGGGTTATTATTTTATAAAACTGATTTTCAAGGCGAATTCAAAGAGGTAGATCTTCGGAGAAATATAAGATCACCTACTCTTTATTTTCCATCCTCCCTTACTCAGTCCCAAAATTGTATAAGGCCAATAAGCACGGCCAAATACAATGATTTACAAAACCTAAAACAATGGATCCCATGTGAATTTCACGACTTTCATAACAAACTGCCTCATAAACATTCATCGAGCGATATTCCTCAAGACGATCTTGAACAATGGATATTTTATTAGTCATTTATTTTACTTCACTTTTTTTATTTTTTTTTATTTCACCTGGCGAGTTCATTGTCATGTGGCAATCTCTTCCAACCAATCAGAAATGTTTTTAATGGGCCCTAAGTGAAAACCAGACTTGAATTCCATTTTTTGAAAATCTGGATTCCAGCGGGGATCGAACCCGCAACCTCCGGATCGGCAGACAAGCGTCTTACCACCAGACCACGGAGATCGTCCATGGTGATGTGATTTTAAACGATTCAAGACAAAAAAATATTTTATTTCAATATGCTTTTCTCGATCGGTGCCATCATTCGTTCATCATTCAACAGTGTCCGACACCGCCCGTATAATATATATTTCAATAAAATACACTTACATCAAGCATTTTTTAATAACCTATTTAAAAAAACTAAATTATGAGATATGGAAATAATAAAGGTAAATACAATCCTTAGGCTTGTTGAAAAATACAGATAAAATGGACTTACGTTGTCTATGCTCTAAACATATTTCCATACATACATATATTTCAATAAAATACACTTATATCAAGCATATTTTTAATTACCTATTTAAAAACCCCCAAATTAAGAGATATGGAAATAATAAATGTAAGGACAATCGACGAAAAATACAGATAAAATGGACTTACGTTGTTTATCCTCTGAACATATTTACATACATACATAAACGTAAGTCAAATTGACAATATATACTATCAGTATTAATAGATAATTTTACAAAGAAAGCTCTTTAATAATATAGACAATTTTACAAAGAAAGCTCTTTACAGATCGAAATTATCTCAACTGGTTTAAAAGTTATGGTGTTTTGAAATCTACACCTGCACAAAAATCTGTTTCCTGCACATTCATTGCGATGTGAACCCGTGGTTTACCCTCTAGGGTACAGAATTATAATGCAGTGTTTCGCAATGGTTTATAGCATGGAAATTCATTGTGACCTCGTTCCTTCCTTGTGTTAACGTTCCTAAGGAATTTGACCCATATTGACCCTTATTATACCCATTTTGGTGAAAGAGATTTCTTCATCTCTTTTCAATGGAGAGTGTAGGAGCAAATGGCACATGAGGTCAAATAATATGTATCTCGGTTAAAGAAACTCAAAATTTATATACCAAGACATCGTAATAGATATCCCTACTTCACGCCGAACAGCGTGAAGAAACCCTCCAACACCACATCCTCACCTGGACCGTGAAGTTACATAAAAACCAAAAGGAGCACAGCATTCCTCTAATCGCTGCCTTGGAGGCTTACGAGAGTAAGTTCAATAGTCAATTATAAGCACAGACTTCCGAAGCATCGTCTGTTGCCTGACTAGTCCACAGTATTAGCTGGGAGGACCAAGGTGAGTGAATGTGATGGAATGCAAGTAGTCTGAACGAACCTACGTGCTTAATAAAAAACATTTAGTTGTAAGAATTGTTATCTAGTTGTAAGTAGTGTAAACTATTTCTAAGAAATTAAATACTGCGATTATTAAAAATAAAATGACATGTAGGAAATTAAAATTGAGTTAGTTCATAGTAATAATATATATATTAGATTAGTTAAGATATAAATTTGTATATATAGTAGGTATAGCATTTGGCAAATGATTGTTATAGATTACTTGATTAAATAAATAAAAATATTGCAATAGAAATCAACATAAATCAGCATTATAAGGCGTTTAAGAAAAGAACATTCGTAGAAAAATACCAGAATTGTGAAGCAATTACAACTTGCTTCTTCATTATGACAACGTACCGGCACACTCATCGATTAAAACTCAAGAATTTTCGACATTCAACACCATGTCTGCCGTTCCACACCCTCCCTATTTACCCGATTTAGCTCTGTGTGACTTCTTTTTATTCCCAAAAATTAAGTTGAAGCTCAAGGGGCGACGTTTTGAGACGGTGGAAGAGATTGATCGGATGCGGTGCTTGACCAGCTTGACAAAGACTTTGTGGGGGCTTTTGTAGCATGGCAGAAACGCTGGATTCGCTGTATTAATGTAGGATATTATAATATTTTGAAGACGATGCAAATAAAATGTAATTATTTAATGATAAAGATGTTTTTAGCCAGTTCAGTTTTATATTAATCATACCTTGTATTAAGACAACGATGATAAAGATGTTTTTAGCCAGTTCAGTTTTATATTGATCATACCTTGTATTAAGACAACGATGATAAAGATGTTTTTAGCCAGTTCAGTTTTATATTGATCATACCTTGTATTAAGACAACGATGATAAAGATGTTTTTAGCCAGTTCAGTTTTATATTGATCATACCTTGTATTAAGACAACGATGATAAAGATGTTTTTAGCCAGTTCAGTTTTATATTGATCATACCTTGTATTAAGACAACGATGATAAAGATGTTTTTAGCCAGTTCAGTTTTATATTGATCATACCTTGTATTAAGAAAACGATGAAATATTTAATTTAAGAAATCTCAAATGACCGACATGTGCAGTGTTACATCTCAAAACTTAGTTAAAGGATCCTCTTGATAATAAAGTTGATCCTAAGGTTCACTTTATGGACAAAAAAAACAGGCTGTGAAGTCCATCACGTAACACATTAAAAATGTATAATTCTTATTGTTATTTTTGAAAATGTATTTTTTTCTTGCTGGTTTAGTCTAAAACAGTATTTGTACTTCGTTCCCTTGAGTTATTTAATTTCGCAAAAATATTGGTTCAATATGGATTGGAGAGAAGAAAAAAACTGACCATGAACACAGAAAGTTTAATAAGCACTGATTTACGGTAAGTGTTCCGGCTGAAGATATTTAATATGCAACTTAATGATCGATCGCACGTCTTTATTCCGGGAATATATATGTATATGGGTGAAAAAGATAATGTCGATCCATAACAAAGATTACTTCCAATGGCTGTATATTTTTTGTAGAGCCTCAATCTACCTTACGTTTGTCTCGCTAAAGGGTAGATCACGCGCTTTATTCCTTGTTGGTTGAAAGAAAATTTCATATAATGAAAAGCCCGCTTGGAATCACATTCAACATAAGGCAGAATAATAACCACGTGCCAGAGTTTCAAAACAGATTTCAATGGCTTAAGATTAGACAGCAAAGTAAAGTTCATATTGTGTCGATATTATTTTGCGTATTCAACAATTTCAATTCTTCGTCATATATTCGCGAAAAATCCCAGTTTCTTTCAGTTTTACAAATCGAAAGATAACTATTAATGTCCCACAAAATGTACACACTTGAACACCGTACCGTTTACTTGAACTAGCTGCAGGAATTTGTCATACCATGCATTCGTGAGGAATGTAGGGATGAGGATTTTTATTTCCAGTAAGATGTTGCGTAATGATATATCTGTAAGTGACCCCCGCACAAATTGAGGAATAACTATGGTATGTCCCACAAAATGTATAAACACTTTTAACCCTTCCTTCCCTGTGATGTATAACTAGTACACATTGTTTCTAAAAACTTTAATATCTCTATAAATATAATAAACACTGGGTTCAGATTTAAGGTATTCCTCCGTAATACATTTACACATTGAATGAAAAAATAATAATTAGCACTTATCGGCCACATCAGAGATATTCTGTGAAAATCGGGAATAAATTCACCAATACAATCAAACTTGTACCAGTGTGTGACGTAGGTATATTCATTCTAAAAAACGCTATGGGTGAGGAAGCGACGCTATTCACGTCTCACTCTACTTCGGTATATGGGAACGCAAGAAATAGAATCTCAGTTCGCTCGCTTAGTAGCCAGCGGGTTTTCATTCAAGGTGGTCGCTTCACCCGTTTTGTGAACGTCATCCGGTGTTTTTTTTTTCTTTCATGTTTTCAGCAATTAAATTTCAATTATTATCACTTTGACTTCAAATTTAATAAATTTAAGCGATTGGCTATGAATATTTTTATTTTTCCGATTTTAAATCGCTCATTTTTATAAGTGTATTGATGTGTATTGAATACACATCACCAAAACGGGCGGATTTTTTTAGCACAGGAAGGGAAAGGTTAAACCGTGCCATTTACTTGAATTGTTTAATTTATTTTTTTCTAGCCTCGAGAACAATCGAAATATTTTATATACGAGTTTATGAAGAGACCAAAATATCGAGAGAAATTCCAGGATATAATCACTCAGCTGTGATAAGAAAAAGAAAGCCTCTATTCAAGTGGAGCACATTAGATGGTTTATTTTCTATATAACTACAGAATGCATTAACTATGTACATAAGTCACACTCCGTTGAAACCGCAATTATTAAATTGATTCAGTGCGGTTAAACGCTTGGAACTTTAAGATAACGCGTAACTGAGTGGATTAATTAACGCCTAGGTTTCCTTATAAGTTTGTATTGTATTACAGCCTCGTTGTATACTCGTAAAGTACAATCTGGCGGGTTTTTTACCAAATGGGAATATCTTTCAACCAACCAGAAAGATGTTTAGGAGGCCTTAATTACTTATATACATATATAGATACCATCGTGCCGTCTCCCTGTCAGGGTAGGCACAGGACAGATAGCCCGACTTTCCTACCTCGACACACATTATTAGCCTCTTCTAGATCTCATACATTACTTTAATACATCAAGGTGGGCACCAACACAATATGATGTATTTTTGCTTGATTGTAGTTATATATAACATTAAGTGCTTCGTTTATATTGTTCCCTGTTGCTGCCCTTCTTTCAATATCATATGTATGATGAGAACTTTTATTTCCAACAAGATGTGGTGTAATATATGTAAAGTAACCACCGTACAAATCGAGGATAACTATAGGTATCCCACAAAAAATATCTGTAAAGCTACGGTTTCCTAAGAAAACGGGTTCGTTATATAGCGCACGTTACAGACGTTATGCTGGCGCGCCGCCAGACGCCAGAAATGAGAACCCACAACTGTCAGTTGAAAATTTTATTCCACAAATTTTGTTCCAACTGGGCTTTTCTATAGTCTTTGCTCTTCACATTATATAAAGCTTCACTATTTCTTACAAAATCAATCAATATTTCGTCATTTTCGCTGGTCCAAATTAAATTACGTTTGCGTCGCATCCGCCTGGCGCCCCGCCAGACGGCAGAAATGAGAACCCACAACTTAATGTCAAATAGCAATGCTGCAATTTGCATGACGGCCGTGATAGCGGAGCAAACAGTCGTGGAACGATTTTTCCCGTGTAGCGGACACCGTTTTAAAATAAAAAATGAGTGCAAACGTAATTTGGATCAGCGAAAATGACGACATATTGATTGATTTTGTAAGAAATAATGAAGATTTATATAATGTGAAGAGCAAAGACTATAGAAAATATGAGGAATCAGATCTGGTTTCCACTGACAGTTGTGGGTTCTCATTTCTGCCGTCTGGCAGCGCGCCAGGCGGATGCGACGCAAACGTAATTTAATTTGGACCAGCGAAAATGACGAAATATTGATTGATTTTGTAAGAAATAGTGAAGCTTTATATAATGTGAAAAACAAAGACTTTAGAAAAGCCCAGTTGGAACAAAATATGTGGAATAAAATTTTCAACTGACAGTTGTGGGTTCTCATTTATGCCGTCTGGTGGCGCGCCAGCATCATGTCTGTAACGTGGGCTATATAACGATCCCGTTTTCTTAGGAAACCGTCCTTTCCCGATTCCTAAAAAGATCCAAAAGATCCAAAATTTCCAAAAATATCAAAACAGTCAGGACTTATCCGATGAAGGAGTAAGGCGTCCTACCATCGGACCGAAATTCCGAACAAGCTATCCATCACTTGTATATTAGGAAACCGTAGCTTTAGCAGCTCCCGTACAAATCGATGGATAACTATGAGTGTCCCACAAAATGTATCCAGACTTTAACACCATGCTGCTTCCTTGAACTTGCTGCACGAATTTGTCATGCCATGCATTCGTGAGGAGTTTAGGGACAAGGACTTTTAGTTCCAGCAAGATGGTGCATCTCCCCACTATCATCGTGATGTGAGGGATTATCTTGATGAAAATTTGTCGAACAGACGGATTGGACATAGATGTAGCATTGAATACCCCCCGCGCTCCCCTGACCTCGCGCAAATGATTTTTTTATGGGGATTCGTTAAATATAAATTTTATGAATTAAGAGCAGCCATTGAAAGAGAATGTGCCCAAATACCACAGCCAATTATTTGTGATGTTTGCAATTCCACTTTATCAGAAGTGCATTAACCAGAATGTCCATTCATTTGAGCACTTGCGATAACAAAAAAAAAATGTCTTCTTTAATTGGAAGTTTTAATCTTAGATATACCTTAATAAATACTAAACGTATATTCCTTCAAAGTTTGTATACACTTTATTGGGACAATCTGTATATATATATGTTATACTATTATGTGATCTTTGGGACTTTATAGTACGTAATACGGGGGAATTATGAAGCCAATCAAGAGAAAGCAGGGATAATTCATGTATGTCATTATATGTTACAGAAGTGGTTTGAGTTTTAGGTTTGTACATTTAGCAAAACATTGATGTATAAAAAAAGAGAAAGAATGATGACGTAAAAAAGTGACTCACTATTTTAACCCAGGGGTTTCTGACATGTTACAGCAGTGGTTTATGTTATGGACTTGTATATTTAGAAAAAAAATGCAATCTATCAATGTATGAAAAGACAAGGAAAGAGGACGTAGAAAGTAATTCTCATATCTTGAACCCGGGGCTTCGAGTTCGGTGACGTAATTATTGGATCCTAATCTGATTCCGTCCGTCGAGAAGGTTATTATTAACTTTTAGTGCGCGGTAGTATTGCTAACATAAAAGACGACGAACTTTGAGATATGTGCGTACTCTAGAAGTTATAAACCAGGAGAAAAAAGAAGGCTTCATATTAATGGAATAGAAGACAAAGTTGTCTCCCAGTCACGCTTTTCAGCATGTTTGCAAACGCGGAAAAAGAGTGACGCAAAGAAAATACGAGTAAATGCGGTACAAATTAAATTGTTTGGTAAATGTGTGTGAAAATAATTTTTGATAGAATAACCAATAAATATATATGAGAGAAAATAATAAGAATTGAAAGAATATATGTATAGTGCTTAAGTTGAAGAAAGGAGCACAGCGATGGTTCGGACACGTAGAACGAATGAATAATAATAGTTTTTCAAAAATAATCAAAACAAGTAGTATAGAAGATAGAAGTTTCTATCCACCCTGTCGTATAGCTCATGACTGAGCATCGTGACTCCCATGACAGCCTCCGATAACTCCTCCCCATTCATCATGGCACTCCGCAGCTCGAAGACCAGTTGTTAAGGGAAGTTAAGTTGCGCCTCTCACTTGGTCAATCCAACGCAATGGGATTCTTCTTCTTGTGCGTTGTCCTTCCACGCCTCCAGTAATCACAAACCTCTCCAAACTGTCTCCTTGGCCACGAGTAATGTGGCCAAAGAATCGGAGGACTCGTCGAAGGTATATTGTCGACAATCTGTCGGTGATTTTAAGTTCTTCGAAAATGGAGACGTTAGTTCGCAGAGAGCGCCATAGTTTCTTATCTCGACACACATCCTTAATCTCTAGAAGTTCTACATTCACAGAAGAGGTTAGGGATGTTTGTCGAAATAGGAAAGTTTTCAATATATGTTAGTTGTCCTTTAGTTCAAAATATTATTTTATCAAAGACTTACTTTATCAAAGAAGGAACGAATCATTTTATCAAAGACTTAATCGTAATTCGTCAGATGGAGCAACGACTGGACAATAACAAGTCATCGGAAAAACAAAGTTTCTCACAAAATGATAAATAAACGATAACGAGAAATTGTGATTCATTTCATAAAATGTGAGTGGAAGGCGTGGTAGAGGAAGACCAAAGAAAGTATGATCGGATCAAGTGTACGATATTTTGAAAAAAATAAAATAAAAGTCAGAGGAATCGTGGGAGTTGTATGAAAAGATGTATGACTGTAGAAGAGGTGAAGATTGTATTTCGAGATAAGAAAGTCTGACGCTCTGTTCTTTCTGCCTACCCCGGCTGAGAAACGGCGTCATAGTACGTATGTAACATATCCTCTGAAAAAGAGGGATTGAATAAAAGAAAGGCGAAATTTTGTTTATATTATAGATAGATTTCCAGCGATTGTTTTTTTTCAAATAAGAATAGATTTATAAAATAAAAAAAAAAACGTATTGACAACCGAACAAAAATAATAAAAAAATCCTTGGAGTTTAGTCAAACAAATGACACACACCTCCTTCCATTTCATTATTCTGTCCCAAGGCTACAGCGCGCATTTAGTTAATTGGAATATTTAATAAACTAAAAGCGTAATAAAAAGGCCACTAAAAATCTGATCGATCGACATTTTGTCACTTATTTACTTTTAATAACGGGAAACAACAAAACCTCATTCTTCCTTGCCGTGGGGTGTAAATAATTCATCGGATTGGGCGAATACTCAGTTATTTGGTGTTATCAGATTCGACAAGGGCTAAAGTTAGAATTCATTAAATAAACTAATGTACACTACACATATGTTGTGGTTTTAACGCGCGACTTTTCGGGTTATTTATTTGCCCACTGTTTTTCATTACAGTTAAATCTCGTTATAACGAACTTCTAGGCACCTATTAAATCTTTTCGTTATTTTCGAAAAAAAATATTTACTTTATTTTATAAATTAATCGCAATACATAATAACTACACATTTACGTACGTAACTTCACACATAAAAAGTATAAATATAAATTAATTGAAAAAAAAAAGTAATAAAATTCGTTCTTTTTTATTGGGTCACTATTTTTCTTCTGCCTGCTCTTACTTTTCCCAAAAAATACATTATTTTCTTTCAAGATCGTTATTTTCCTTTATTCTTATCCATTTTAAGGGTGAAGAAATTTAAAAGTTTATAAAATCACGAAAGCACGCGTCAAAACTAAACACACCGCGCAATTATTAAGGCCGAGGCCACACCAAAGTGCTTCGTTATGTGCTAAGCTAGGTTTTACGTGACTCATATACTAGGTGACTTTATGCCTGGTCACACCAAAGTGCTACGCACAAATTCATTTGACAGTTGGTAGCGGTTGAGTCAACACACAATGTCACTCTCAAAACTAAACAATTTCATTACAACTTACCATCTTTATTTACTTTCTGTGCAACTTCATTCCAAAGTGATTTTATTACAGGTACATTTTTGTATAATTTGCTCGATGGATTCCACAAAGACTCCCTTTTATACCCAGCTGTTATTAAAACTTCTGCCATCTTGTAAATTAACCAACACGTCTGTTCACTCGGAGATTCACTCGGTGACTAACCGTCAAGCAAAGTGGCGCGAAGCGTGCAGTGTAGCCACTGCGATAGTATGCGGTACGTTGGTTCGCTAGGATATGTCGCCTAACTCGCAACATAGCTCTAAGCATCAAGCGAGGCTCCTTCTTGTGTGGCCGAAGCCTAAGAAAATACTGAGAACAATTTACTCCGATCAAGACTCGATCTGGCGGCTGTGAAAACAATTGCGACATTCTACTGGAGACCGAAATCAGACGACCTAAACCGAAGTAAAATTGTGATACTAACATACATGGGATGCTAATCTCGAAATAATTGTGAAGTTCTTGTTTGGGCACGGTGAAGGGTGAAGAAATTTAAACGTGTATAAAAGAAAAAGAAAAACCACGACCATTGAGAAAATACTGGTGACTCGCTGAGAACGATTTACTCCGATCAAGACTCGTTTTGACGGCTGTAAAAACAAATGCGACATTCTAATGGAACCCGAAATTAGACGACCTAAGCAGAAGTAAAGTTGGGATATTATGTTACATGGAATGCGAATCTCGAAATAATTATGAAGTACGTGTTTGGGCACGTATTAAGTATATTAAAAAAAATCGCTATAATAAAATACTTATTTCGTTAAAACGATATTTTTTAACACTGTTTTTAAGTAATTTTGTTTGGGACTGCAAAAATAATTCGTTATACTGATAATTTTGTTATTTCGGTATTCTTTATAACGAGATTTGACTATAACGGGAGCATAATAAATCGTTATATTAAATACGAATGAATCTATATAGTATGAAAACAATATTTTATTTCATAGTTAAAGAAATACATAGTCAATTATTTATTTTTCAAAAAATGATGTTATTTTGACTGTTATGATTTTTTTCTTAGCAGCATCCATAATTGCATTTTCGATACAAATACTTAATATTTTCCGGGACATCAGTCATATTAGTTTAATCTGCTGCAGCCTTACGTTAGGCAGAGTTTTATATAGCGCTATTTTTGTTGATTTTTAACAGCGCTACAAGAATTTATGGTACGCAACATATAACATTAGTTACCGAAAAACATTAATTCTGATATAAAACGGTTTGCCTAAGTGTAAAACAAGTTCGGAATTGAATACACCAGGAATCGAACCCGAGGAGCTGGCGTGAATGCTAACAATAACACAACCGTTGCCGACAAAAAAAAACAAACGAACAAAGTCATCACTTTTAAAATTCCAGAGTCAATAACAGAAAGCGGCAGTGGAACTAGCGACGAACTGGCAAATTGAACGCCCTTGAGGAGAGTCTGCTCTCTAAACCAAGGGTCGGTAAACTACGGCCGAGGGCCTTTTCCGGCCCACCGACTCTTTTTGTATGTCCCGCGAGCTAAAAATGGATTTTACAAATTCAAAGTTTCAAATTAAGCGTTATAATAGAACGCCCGACCGCCGAGTTAGGGAGTTGCGAGATACGGCTGTATGTGGCACTCTTATAGGTTTGCATTCAGTGGCCTTGGCTGTGACGCCACGCAGTTGTAATTCGGCAGTGTTTCCGGTGTCACGTGTATCGCTGTTTTCAAAATTGAAATAGGTACATTTTTAATACAGATTAGCAGATTACCCATTAACAAAAAATGTTTGGTGACCGCTGCTCTAAACGACGCTATATAATTGTACTTCAAAGCTCCAATGAAAACATCACCCCCTCCCAATAGACACCCTACTTTAACAATAACACCATTCACTGAGGAGATACAGGCGCCGCCTCTATAAATACAAAACTCAATCACCCAACACAAAAAATCTTCAAAGCAACGAAAACGTCAACCCGCCTCACAGATAGGACTTAATAAAGATTAAAAAGTGTTAATTGCAAAGGCCAATTTCAACACTGACAGCAAATCGATTTTCATTTGCTTTGTGAATCTGTTTACTTTGACAGCGTAATGTATTTCAAAATTAGAACAATGCCTCAGCATTTATGTTTCGTGTTTCATTTTCACTTTATCATCATTGTGTGTTATGTTTCATTTTCAGTTTTGCGACATTAGGAAAATTATATAAAAGAGATAAAAAAAGACCCGGGAAATTGATTGAGACCGGCCTCTTTTGATGGCAAAAACACTCACAGCGTTTTTGATGTACAACAATCGCTGCCCTGGGGGCTTACGAGAGTAAGTTCGACCTACCTTTCGAAGCATAATCTGTTGCCTGACTAGTCCAGTCCACCTACAGACTTAACAGGGAGGACTAAGGTCTGAGTGAATGTGATGGAATGCAAGAAGCCTGAATGAATAGATATGTTATGTACGTGCTAAATAATTTGTATTAAAAGTATTAAAATAATTAGTTGTAAGAATCGTTATCTAGTTATAAGTAGTATTTAGGTGTTAATTATTCCTAAGAAATTAAAAATTAAGATTATTAAAAAATGACTGTAGGAAATTAAAGTTAGTTCACAGTTATAATGTATCAATTAAATTAGTTCTTAAGATATAAATTTGTACGTAGGTATAGCCTTTGGCAAATTTTTGTGTTATAGAGTACTTTGTTAAATAAAAAAAATCCAGTATATTTTAGACATTAATTTGAAAAATTGTTTTTGATGCTAAAATGTTTGTTACATGATCACTAATCTTGCTCAAGCGATATTTAATCACAACATGGCATCATGAAAGATTCGAGATGCGATTTGAGTAATGAATTTCGTAAACATTTCAGATTATATTTTGACTTTGAAAAATATTTCACGTAGGATAGTTACGCAGGGTTAACAGTTATTATTTCACACAGGGTTAACAGTTATTCATGAGCTATAAAAGTGTGCTTACAGGTCAACGAATGTCAATTAACACGCACGGGAGCTACTGTAGCTGCCAGACGTGATTTGTTCATCTTTTTAAAGTGAACTGTGATTTGAAAGATTTTGAGCTATTTGGATATTTCTGAAGTTGGGCGCAATATTCCATTATGTTATGTATTATGATATATAAGATTGATTGGACCGCGATTGGGAAAAAAGTTTTTTTTTCGGACGAAGCTTATTTATGGGCACGTTGTTCCATTAATCATACCTGATGTACCCATCAATAGACTTATCCAGCGGACCGTTCAACATCCGGTAAAAGCCCACTTCTGGGGCTGTTTCTCAAAGCGGGGATTTGGTACTTTGCACATCTCCACAAATAATTTGAACGTCCCCAAAATAATTAAAATATATCAGAGGGCTTTATTACCATCTGCCCAAAGGTGGTTTATAAGAAAAAATTAAAATTGGCTACCGCAACAGGACAATCACCCAAAACATCGGAGTCGTCTTCGTACTGCGTAGAAACAGGAAACTGACGTTAACGTAATGGATTGGCCGTCGCAGTCACTAGATGCAAACCCCATAGAAAATGTTTGGGCACTCATGAAGTTCAAGCTCCGAGGGAAAAAGATCTGGAACGTCAAGCAGTTATTTTGACAGATTCGACTTATATGGAAGTCTTTACCCCTAGATTATGCTATAAAATGAGTAGAAAGTATGCCTCGGAGATGCCGGGCAATTATTACTAGTGGAGGCGACTGGACAACTCAATAATAAAGCATGTATGTTAATACGAGTATGTGTGTATTTTTTTAATGCCTTATCCCAAATACTTTTTCCGGTTTCGCCGTACACGTTCTTGTCAAACAGACTGTATTCTCCACGTAAAGCCGAATGTTTTATTGTCACATATCGGAAGATCTACAAAGGTATTTTGGTAGTTCGTCTTCCCTTGGTAAGTTTTCAGCGGTATTTTTTACGAAATACGTTTTTCTAAACATATACAGATGCAGGAAAGTATCTAATCTAATGTCCGCTTTAAACTGTAACTGAATACTTCAGCGCATTTGCACACCGGCTCACCTGGAAATCCCGGTAGTCCGATGGTCCAGTTCGTTGCTAAGTGCAACTTTCTACTTCAGATAAATTGGGATTAAAAGGCCGATTTAACGATGAAATTCGCATCATTGCATTGGCCTTCTGATAACAATTTATCTGAGGTCGCAATTTATCTTATTACGCGTGCGTAGTGGTTAATTTATTATTGCATATATACATACCATCACGCCAAATCCCTATCGGGGTAGCCAGAAAGGAGAGAAAGCCATGTTTTCCTATCGAGACACACATTTTTCGCATCTTCTATCGATACACCTCATACAGCTCCCACGATACCTCTGATTTTTTACATTTCCTTCTTTCAAAATATTATACACTTAATCTGACCATACTTTATTTGGTATTATTCTACCATGCCTTCAAAAGTATTAAAATATTGTAATCCTTAAAAGGCGATAGGAAACTAAGTCAGCGAGGCACTAAAATATATATATATTTGAACCGGACAGTATCAAAATCTGCTATGATAGTCTACAATAGTATTTTGATGCCAACTTTCATTGTATGGGAGTGAAACGTGGGTCAGGAAAAAGATTAAGAGGAACCATATAAATGCTGTAGAAATGCGTGTTTTAAGACGAATTCATGGAGTGACAATGTATGGTGGAATACGTAATAAAGTGATTAGGGATGAATGTTAAGTGTTAAGGCTGATGTGTTAAGTAAGATGAAGAGCACGCTGAGATGGTTTAGGCACGTAGAACAAATGAATGAAGAAAACTAACAAAACAAAGATACATTATTTATTATTTACTTTTAAAATTGTTTATACTCGTATTTTATGATATGTTTCCAATTTTGTCTTTTTGTGCCGCATATCTAGTTTATTGTCTTTTCAAATATACCATATATATTTTTTGATAGACATCCGATATTTTTATCAGTATTTTTTTCCTACCACCATGGTTAATCGAGTCTTATGTAGAATGTGAGTTGGATCCTTTTTGCTTATATAGTTATACGTCCACTGGATAACATATAGTACATTGCAAACAGAATAATAGAACTTTGATTGGACTCGATGACCTTGGCCTGGCATTGTCAAATAACAGAAATATTATTTATGTCATTCATTTATTTTGTTTTATAAGTGTTATTTCTATTTTGATTTTGTTTTAAAGTTTCAGTGTTTTTTAAATTTTGTTTTTAATTGATTTGTTATTGCGTGTCGTGTGTTAAAGTTTATCAGTAAATATTTTTATAAATTTGATTTCATTAATATTTTATCTGAGTTGTGTTGCTTTCCATAAATTGTCATCGACAAGAATAAATTATGTGACAATGTGTTGTTTTACACTTTCGTTGTATGCAGTACAACCTGGCGGATTTATTGGCTTGCGGCAATCTGTTCCAACCACCCAAAAATATGTTTAAGAGGCCCTAAGAGAAAACCAAACTGGAGTCCAATAAAAAAAACTGGGTTCCAATGGAGATCGAACCCGCAACCCCCGGGTCGTGAGACAAGCATCTTACTAACTAGGGCACGGATCGTGGCCTAGTTGGTAAGATACTAGTCCTTTTTTTTTCAATGAATAGATATGACCGAAAGCACAGGTATCCTTCTTATAACCCGAATGCTAGGCTGAAAAAAATATCTGTGTCATTTGAGGGGAGTGGCACAGAGTGGGGTTAGCACCGACGAACTTCCGCACGGAAGTCCAATTCATTACCGTACGGCCATGCCCTTCATAAAAATAGTAAAAATGTTACGGGTTGTGAGAAATTGTCATTATTTACGCAGTGCGGTCAATTCGTTCGCAAAATAAAATCCAATGATCACGACTGCTCTGTAAAGAGAATGACGAATATGTAAGAAATAAATAAAACAGAAATAACTCACCTGTGTACCTATTGTAGTCAATTTCAGTCTTGTTTAAATATAGCAATCCATCCCAGTCGAGATAGGTGAGGTAGGGTTGGACATATCCGCAGACTATCGGAGTAGGAGGCTTCTCAATGTATCGCTTGATCTCCGGGTCGTAGATATCATACTGTGGCAGCTTGCACTCCGTAGCGTTCAGAGTATCCAGAAACTTAACATTCTCCTTGTAGAACCTCAGCTCCAAGATGTCTTTGTTGGTCTTC
The DNA here is from genome assembly GCA_949825065.1 of Odontocerum albicorne. Classification (NCBI taxonomy): domain Eukaryota; kingdom Metazoa; phylum Arthropoda; class Insecta; order Trichoptera; family Odontoceridae; genus Odontocerum; species Odontocerum albicorne. The sequence goes on along the minus strand of OX463860.1, from coordinate 18,464,124 downwards.
CACAGGTTGACGTAAAAGAGGAACATCAGCGTCACGAGAAAGATGAAGACCAGTTTTATCCTGTTACTCCATCTGGAGAATGGGAATCTCGTGATCTTCATAGGGCCCTTCATGATGTGCAGAAGTCTTCGAACGCGTCTTCTTATAACGTACTTGTCCAGTTTTGCAAAGGTGCATCTCCTAAATGATGATTGTTTTGTGACTTTGGAGTAGACTAGAGTGCTTCATTCTGAAAAAAGGTGTAATAAATTTAATACTTGGTTTTTTAGCAGTCATATACCATGAAACTCAAAGAACAATACTATGGTTTGAAAACAATGTAACGTATTTCTGACTAGGGGATCTGCAACTGGCTGCCTTGTGGCCTAACCCCGTATTGGCACTACGCGCCCACTTCCCTTGCAAATAGTAATAGCATCTTACAGTGTCTGTGCACATTAATTAGTTAAATATACGAGTAGTATACACAAAAATATCAATTAGTAGGTCATTTCAGTAATTTTTAATACTTAATATGATTATTTTAGTAAATCAAATTCGATTGAAATATAATACAATACTTTGCGATTTAAAATGCTCATTCCAAAATAATAATAAAAAAGGGGTTTTTTACTAGGCAATCCACCCACACTAGGATGGTTTGTGCCACCAAATCATATTCTACTTCTTCTTCCTCTTATTTTAGGCATGTTGGCCTGTAATGGTCCTGCATCATCGTTTCCCTCTTGTGACGTCGACTGCCAGCTGTCTTTCAACCTTTTGGGAGGTCGTCCTGGAGGTCTGTTTGTTTGGGGATACTATCCCTGGCCATTATTACGGCTCTTGGTTCCGCCATTCTGGATACATGTTCGTTCCAGAACCTTCTTCTCTGTCGTCCCCAACTCACAATATCTTCAACTTCGCACATCTTTCGGATTTCTGTGTTTCGTATTCTATCACGAAGGGTTTTGCCAGCGGTACTCCTGAGTACCTTCATTTCGCTGGTTCGAAGGAGATTTTTGGTTCTGACAGTGTCGGCTCTGGACTCTATGCTGTATGTCATTATGGGGCGAACACAGGTCTTGTAAATCCTCACCTTGCTTTGGATGTTCATATACCATACTTGTTTTTCCAGATAGAGTTCTTTAAACTAAATGACAATTTAAAGTTACAACCGATTAAACTTTAAAAAATTAACAATCGATCTATAAGTAGAAAAATTCCTCGAAGAAAAAATAAACGTAACATTCATTGGACGCGTAAACATATGGCGATTAGTAAATCAAATCTGCCCCATAAAGGACAGCTGAAAAATACACGATATATAGTTTAATCGTCCAGACCACCCTCGCTGCCGCGATTCTCCACAATACCCATTATGTAAAGGTGACTATCCACCACGCAGTGGCCCGTCCGCAAACGACACACGACTGTCACTTTCATCTTATTCATTCTTATTATACTAAACCATGGTTTCAAAGGGACAAATTGTTGGATTGATTAATATCTAGAGCTTGAAGGTACAATAAAAGCAAACAAATATTAATTATGATAAGTGAAGATCTAACACTGACTTTTGTCCCTAGACAAGTTTCTCGGTTTCAGATTATTTTGATTATTTAGCGAAAATAATTTCCAGAAATTATGTTCTATTAGATTTGATAGAAACGCTATTTTGGTGTTTTTTTTTCTTACTGGCAATACTGTGTACACCACTTATTTCGATGAGAGTAATGTATTGTAATTAAGGATTATATTTGGCCCGCGATCGGGAGTTGTAGCGGATACCTGAAGATCGAGAAACAATGGACCCTATTATTTGTTTCTACAACCCTGGATCACCAGCGGCATGAGAGCAAATCAATTAACTCCGATTGACCACACCTACATAATAAACCAGAGAACGACCAAGAACGTATTTAAAAATACTTCCCATTTGGTTTACGTTATTTTTACACAATACACGCTCAGGTGCTGCTATAGATGCAAGACATGATTTGTTTTTCTCTGATTTATTAGATTTTTGGCTATTTGGGTATTTCTGAAGCTGTGCACAATAGTCCATTATATTTATAGTCTATTTCTTGATTGTCGATAATAGTGTAGTTTTCGTTATTTATTCTTGATACATTATGTGTTGCGGGGACGATTTTGACTTTGGGTTACCCTTGGGGTATGCATATGTAGATTTTATTTGTTGGAATCTGTTTACCACTTCAATATTAAAGTCAAGAGTGACCTCCCGCTTGATACAGTGCGCCTTAGTCGCCTTTGGACAGCCCCGTATTTTGTTGATGACTCATACTATATAGTGGATTTTTTGCATTATTGTAAGAGTGTGTACTTACTTACTTACATGTTTTTTTCGTTGTGTTTGTTTCTTTGCATTTATTTTTAATGCAATTTTTTTTATAAATTCTGATTTTTATAACGTGTGAAGCACTCACTGCTGTTACTGTTTTAATATTATTATTGTTATAATGTATTATACATTGTGCCGTTTATTAATAAATAAATAAAATACCATTTCGTTTATAATGGTTCGTTATTTATGGCATTTTTACATAAACTTTTTCGCTTGTATTGATATCTTTATTATCTCTTCCAAAATGCCATTCGTCAACTATTCTACAGAGTAAACGAGTTTTAGCAAATGTGCTCCAAGCTGTCAATCTTATGCAAATAAAATTTCCAACTTGACGTAAGCAATCAATTCGAGTTTATAGTTTTACTTTGAACTATCTCGTCATTTCTACGGAATGGAATTACATTTTTCATCAATTTTGGCTTAGATCCAAAATAATTTAAGACTCGAATAAGCGATGGCGTAACTTTTCAGTGATGGTTATCTTTCTTGCCGTAGATTGGGAACTCGAAGACAAGCAATATTTAAATTGATGAATAAGGACTCGAACCAAAACTCGTTTAGCTTCAAAATATCTCTCTGGAGCGTTATAAATTGTTTCACCGGAGATAAATGAATAAATAAGGAGTCGTCTCAAAATGTCTCTCATAAATGACGAGGGGGGGGCAGGAGTCCAGATTGCGGTGGTACGGACACATCGCTAGAAGACCCGAAGAGTATGTTGGCCGATCATTGTGTTATCCCTCCTCGTCAATGGTCTCAACTTCTCTTCAGGTACAATAGTGGGCGATAGGAAACGGTGTTAGTTTCTTCCTTATGTGCAGCAGAGTAAACCCTTGGTGTTAGAGGTCTCACATATGCCACACTAGACTGTCGGTTATTGCGTGGACCCCTTGTTATAGTCAGTCAGAGCATATTTTCTTAAGCTATCTATGCGGAAAAAAATTAAAAAGTTAAATGCTCATCTCATCAACTCTGCTTTTCTCACAATAAATCTGTCGCGGCCTGATTTTTAAAACAGGCGAAAGATAAGCATCTTACCAACTATGTTACATATAGGTCACGGAGGTCGTTAAAAATAATAATCATAAAGGGCTATTTATACAGCGCCGTTTAGAGAGCAGACTATACTCAAGGGCGCTCCAACTCTGGACCCACTATTATTAACAGATTAAAAATATTACAAAATAAATGTATGGATATAAGTTGAGTGTAAATTACGGTTTCCTAAGAAAGCGGTGCCGTTATCTAGTGGCCGTAATGTAGCGGTGGTTGACGTCTTTGTCTTTGCAAACCAGATGGCGTTGGTTTTCTAGAGAGCGTTGGTTGTGAGCGTAACGTCAAATAGCGATGCCGCCATTTTCATGACGTCCGTCATAGCGGAATAAACAATCGTGGAACGTTTTTTCCCGTGTAGCGGTGACCATTTTAAAATAAAAAAATAGTACAAACACTGCAAACGTTATTTGGACCAGCGAAGATGGCGAAATATCGATTGATTTTGTAAGAAATAATGAAGCTTTATATAATGTGAAGAGCAAAGACTATAAAAAAGCCCAGTTAAAACAAAATATGTGGAATAATACCTAAATAATAAATGAAATTTGAAATGCACCCTCTGTAGCACGATTTTTAAATATCTCACTCGCCTCCAAACGACAGGTTTCGTCTTCCGACGACTCCTCATCTTCAAAATATAGTAATAATGCTATGTCTAGATCGTCCATTCTCCACCGCAATACGCTCATTGACCGTTTCCGTAATTTTTTAAGTTTACATCTCTGGTTACCGTTCTTACGGCCGTTTTCTTACGTCCGCCGCATCACGTCATGTTACGGCCGCTACATAACGACACCGCTTTCTTAGGCAAACGTAGCTTAAGGGTAGGAAGGTAGTGGCTCTGGTCATTAGATAAGGTACTTACCCGCAATTACATATGTTTAGAAAAAATATATTTGGTAAGAAAACCGTAGAAAATTTACCAAGGGAAGACGAATTACAAAGAAACCTTTGTAGATTTTCAGATACGTGATAGTAACATATTTCAGTTTCAGGTTTAGTGTAGTGCTCATGTATCAACAAATGGTGTCAAAATATTGAAACGGGATAACCAAACAACACAAGCAATCCAGCGAATACCTTGTTTTATATACGATAATCCATAAATGATCCTATTCCAACAATACATCACCATTTGTATTGATATCTTTAAAGTGGATTTAAATTACACAAATTATGCTTTTAAACTAGCATTAAAAATCAGAGAAAAAACTGATACATGTACGGTTCTTGCAAGGTGATTTACGGTAGTTGATACATTGTTTGCGTTACTCGTTATCACCAAATTACAGTGTTACTTTATCATCAATTGTTTACATAATGTTATGTATACAATACCTTAACACTGTAAAATAACTATGAAATATATGCAGAATACTTTAAAACTGAAAGATATGAAACAATTTTATATTTAATCAAACTTGATGCTAATAATAACAAAGATAATAATTACACTTTACTTAGTGCCAATTGCAGAAGATGAGTGATACGATAGGAAGGTGGAGACTGTGGCCATTAGATTATTTTTGTATTGTATTACACTTTCGTTATATAGAGTAAAGCCTAGTGGACTTATTGGTATGTAGCAATATCTTTCAGCCAACCAGAAAGATGTTAAAGAGGCCTTAAGTGAAAACCAGATTGAAATATTAAAAAAAAATTGGATTCCAACGGGAATTGAGCCCGCAATCTCCGAGTTGGGAAACTAGCGTCTTACTAACTAGTCCACGGAGGTCGTCATTGGATATTTCCCCACATCTAAATATAGCCTCGAGATAGAAGGTAGAAACACGGGTCGCCGGGACTAACGTAATTAGTGTTATAAAAAAGCAATTTATTATAGTTTTTTTCGTTTTAATTTCTTTACTATATTGGGTGTTAACATAAGTTGTGTCCGTTTTTTTTTTTCAATTTAAAAATGAGCACCAAAAGTAAAATAAAATGGTAAAGGTTATACGTCATTCGAAAGAAAATTTTCTGCTCTACAAGATATTGTGTTTGCTTTTACGTTACATATATTATTTTATTTGATTACAGGTCTTCAAAATGGAATGTCAAGTAGACGAAAGTGAGCATTTTCGACACCTCCTTCTGTTCGCGTTCAATCGAGGGAATAAAGCTGTTCGCGATATTTGCGAAGTGTACGGTGAAGATGCTATGAATGAAAGGACAGCTCGTCGATGGTTTTTGCGTTTCAAAGACGGTAATTTCGACCTGAAAGACATCAAGCATTCCGGACGATCAGTGGACTTCGATGAGGACCGCTTAAACCATATTATTCATGAAGATCCCCTTCAAACATTTTTTATCATCATTTTCAAACCAATATTTCATCACCAGTAATGATGCGGTAAAGGAACCTTTGCTTGTGGCCATGCGTAGCTCGATGACGAGTGAGCAAACCAGCAGAAATTGTCGAACGTTGATTTCTTCTGGACTTTTCCCATTGATTTAAGATGGCGGTATACAGTCATGTGACTAAAATTCATCTGCTTAGCCAATTCTACGGTGGTTTGAAGGGACCGCTTATTCATGAAGATATGGTAAAAATGTCGTGCTGACAAATTTCTTTTAAATTTTTCAAACTGTCTAAGGAAAGTGATGGCTGCGGTTATTAGATGAGGAATTTCTTCATCTGCATATATTTAAAAAAAACTTAATTGGTAGGAAAAAATAGTAAGGAAAAACAAACTACAAAGAAACCTTTGTAGATCTTTCGACATGTGATAGCACTCATAGATTTTGATAAGATTTCCCAAAAAGAGTTGTCTTCAACTTAAGCTGAACAAAAAAAAAACATGTCCAAGCGAATTGCGCCTGTATACCCCATGCAAGATAAGAATAGGCCACTGTCTCATAGAAAGACACCCTTATAAAATACACGTATCCCTTGATTTACATGGTTAAGAAAAAATGTTTTTTTAATGACGATCTTTTTCCTCACTATTTGAAATTTGTCAAGTAAATTATACACCTGGACGAACATACACTCGACTCCAATCAGTTTAAGTCAACGGAGAGGCAAAATATAGTATATCACTGCCAGTCTATAGAAAAAGTTTATTTTTAACTTAGATTTCTATTAAGTTGGTAGATTAATTTTCCGCGTTTCTTTGTAGCTTTATTCGACATTTATATGAGTAATATATATATATATCTCAATTTACACATATTTTGACGTACTTTTTTACTAAGAAAAAATCGACAAAAAATTGAATTTCGCCTTATGCTCCAAATGTAGGTGATACACGGTAAAAGGCCACTGCATAAAATAATGTAAGCTACCAAAATAAATATTATACACACATTTATTTTAATGTATTATACTTTTTATTCACTCTTTTTACTTCATTTTAGTTACTATATTTAATATGTTTTTACAAACCTATTGAATTTCTCCATATTATTGTATTTAGCGCTCAAAACAAATACAGACGTCCTCTAAAAAATATGATGTAAGTAACGCGTTGGATGATATCGAAGATAAATTAGTTCTTGAAGAGAAAGACAACAATAGTTCTGACAATAATATGAAAAGTTATAGTAACGAAACGAGTGACAATACCGAGACGAGTGAAGATGGACAGGATGCTGCTGGTACAAGTTATGTTAATAATAATGAAAAACTAAGAGTTCGTAAATATTATTGCACAAAATATTCTTTTCAAAAAATGTCCCATGAATTTGGGGTACGTCTAATCGTCCGAGAAATACAGTTATCTACCGCGTAAATCAAGGGAAATAGGTGTACATAAAGGATTGTTCAACATGCGCATCTGAGACGGGAGAGGAAACCTCTACATCATGTTTTTTAGTGTCAAGACGTACCGCATAAAATCTGGACTCAATTGTAAATGTTCACTGCCTATTAAACGTGTCCCACCTACTCGCACTTAACTCTCCACTAATTTAGTCACATATCTAAATTTATTGTCCAAACTCATTGGGCATTTAGTACTACGATAGTTTCACACATACAGGTTGTCCCAAAAATGTATACACACTTCGAATTATTATAAATTCAGTATTTTTAAGGTATATGTAAATATAGATTAAAACTAAAAATAAAAGACGACAGGCGTATATTATTTTTAGTTGTCGTATGTGTTCAAATTAATGGTCCAAGTATTACTGATAATATGGAATCCATACGTCACGAATATTTTTTTTGTATTTGGGCGAATTCTCTTTTAATGGCTACTCTCAATTCATTAACTCTTTTGGCCTTAGACAATATTATAAGGTATATGATATACTAAAAGACTGAGGTACATTCTAAACAAAAATGAACAAGAATATAATAAAATTAATAAAAATAAAAAATAAATTATTATCTGAATAAAAAAAATTTTAGGTGGAAAAAATGTGTATTTATAATCATTAAAAAAATTTAAAATCACACTATTTTTTTTTAATTGCCAACACTTAAAAATCTGTAATATAAGAAACTCTTTAACCCAATACTTTTTCGAAAAACTAAAAAAAATAAAGCAACGGATTTTTTTCATCTCTACTTAGTTAGTCCTTATAACCCTTGTGACTTTTCAAACGACTTTCATGAAGACCTTTCTTGCAACGACTGCATATTTTGTGAGATCTAAGTTTTCTTGCCTTTGTGCTGCATACACAAGACGTACATTATTTTATCACAGGAAGTTTTTTCAACCCCCTCAGACCTTGTGGTGACTTTTTCGTCTGAGATTTTGATTCCATTCATTCATTTCCCAGTCTCTCTACAACATCAATTGCAACAGAGATTTTAAGCCCCTCTTTCATTTGCTATATGCAGGATATACTATACAGGTTAAGAATTAGGGATATTATAATATATTAAAACAAACCGTTTTTCAGTATTTCACCGTCTTCACATATTTAAAAACGTGAAATTTATTAAAAGGATGTACCACATCCAAAATTATTGTTGGTTGTTTTTTTTTATTAATTCATATATTAAGAGCCAGCGTTTACATGCTAAAAACCCCTTAATTTCAATCCTCGGCGAGGACAACCTCCCACGACAATTTAATATTTTTTCACCAACCTCACCAGATGAATTTTTCCTGCTTCAACAATAACAACATTCAGTGAAAAGGTTCAGACGGATCCCCTACAAAAACACAAATCAATTACACCCACTCTTCTGAGTTTTTTTAATTGAATAACATTTTATGGCATATAAATAGAATCCAGCTTCATCTTATCAGGTTCGTACTTTTCTCCCCTTATAGAGAGTTTACTTTTTTCTGTAGAATGGCGACAAGCCCTCTCGATGGTAAAAAAAACAACCCCTTCACAACTTAAAAAAAACTCGCCTATCGCACCAAATCAATTTATTTCTGCTTTAAAAATAACTCCACCTAGTGAGGAAACATACAGTGCCTCTATAAAAACAAACATCAACCACCTAACACGAAAATAAAGGATTATCAAAGTTCCAATGTCAACCTGTCATACCGATAGGCCCCCACCACACCCGAAAGTTCCGAACGATAATAAAAGTTGCCAGTAGTAATAAAAAGGTTCACATTATCGAAAATGGTAAATTTAGACCGGCTAGTACATATTTTTTCAAAGATGTGAATTATTCAGCCTTCCCTCATACACATATAAATGCTAATCTGGCGGTTTATGAATTATTCAGTCTTCCCTCATACACACATAGATACTGATGCAACGGTTTGTGAATTATTTAGCCTTCCTTCATACACACAGATGCTATTCCGGCGCCTTAACACCTTTAGTCCAGGTATATTTATCCAGGCCAGCATTGTTGATGAAGTCAATCATTTTACTTGTATTGATTTCCTCAACAGAAATAAAGCTAGTCATAATTGTATTTGACGCCCGCAAACATCGGAAATACATAAAAAAGGGAAACTTGAGCGACATTCATAAATAAGGGATGCCAAGCCAAGGGAGGGGCTCTTAGTTTACGCCAGAAACCATCATTTTGGTGGGAACAGGGTACACATCCTGTGGTTTTCAGAATTATTTACATACGTTGATAACAAAAATAACGAGAATATTTTAATTTCGCGAGCTGTTTGTTTTTGATTGAGCCCATTTAGTTTCCTCACGTTGGCGACACTGTATTCGACGTACATTTTATTTTTCAGTCATATTGGATGGGCAGTTTGTGTTTAAAATACAAGTATTTAGAACGCATTTCGGAAAGTTTATGATTTTTTTCATTTTAAAAATTATATCGATTTTTTTTAATTTTACGCAGTTTGCGTGAGGCAATCTGAAGAAAGTCAGAATTGTGGGCCAAAAACCCCTGGATTTTGCACTATGATAATGCAACGGCTCATAATTCACTAATAATTCGTGCCAAACCAATACCGTCGTGATGCCGCAGGAATAGTGAGTAATACTCGTATATTATATAAAAGCGTCGTTTTTTACTCGTAACATAAGAGTTGTATAACAAATCAGAGTGTTTCTGAAAACTCTAAAACCGTGCATGCCACGGGTTAATCGTCTAGTAAATACTTACACATCAATACGCCGTGTCACTTGCGGGGTAGGCAGAGATAACGCATCTAAAATTTTCTATCTAAGCACACAACTCTCCCCTCCTCCACATTTATACATTTCGTCACGCTCAATCGTATATTATTCATAGTTCTCGCTTGAGCTTCTTTCAAAATCTGGTCTATTTGACCCAGCTATGTTTTCCTCAGTCTACCTTTTCCACGCACATCTGACTTGTATACTCACTTAGTTATTTTTTACCTCATTCATTCTTTCTACATGTCCAAACCATCTTAAGGTTTCTTCGTCTTACTTAAAACATCCATTTTATCCATACTTTCATTTCTGACGTCTTCATTCCGTATTCTTTCTTATATTGACACTTCAGATATTTTTCTTAGTGCACATATCTCCACAGCCATATTATTTTATCTTCTTTCTGCCAAGTTCATGTTTCACTTACACACGTTAAGGTGGGCACCAATACACTATTATGTATTTTCAGTTTTGCTAATTCTGATAATAGTCTAGTGAATAAATAAAGCTCTCTTGAATAAACTATATATATTATACCAGGGCTGTGGAGTCGGATGAAAATTTACCGACTCCGACTCCGGCTTTATTTTATACTCCGACTCCGACTCCAACTCTTGACTCTGACTTCAATTTTTATTTTATTTTATAATTTACTGCGTCTACCTAATGTATTTATATTGACTTAATAATAATGGATACAGGTATAAATAAAAAATTAATTATATTCGTACACAAATTAAACAATTTAATAAAAAAAAATATAAACAATACGCATTAAGCAATATCTTCACACAAAAATAATATTAAAAATATGTATTAATATTTAAAAAAAGAATTAAATAAAACTTTTAAAATAATTAGAAAAACAACACAGGTAGGTATTAAAAAAAATAAGAAAACACTTTAAAATAAAAAGGTTGCTTCATTTGTTTTCAAACGTTAACTAAATCTTATTTATATTGTTTATTATTTTTTTCATTCAATATTGAATAGAACACAAGATTTTTTAAAGTAAATATACTTTTTATAAATCTTATTTCCTATTCGTGGTCTAAATGGAATTAGCATGAAACGATGAGAGGTTAACTGGTTAACACATACCGTAACGTTATTCATTAAAGAAAATGTTAAAATAATTAAACGGAGTCGGAGTCGGTCGATTTTTTCCGACTCCGACTCCGCCTAAAATGTTCCGACTCCACGACTCCGACACCGACTCCGACTCCACAGCCCTGTATTATACACAAATTAATCTGGATCAGTGAAGTTTTCATAGAAAATTGCATATATAAAATTTACACATTGAAGAAATATTTGAAATCGAGATATAAATAAAGTTATATTGGAAAGAGAGACATAAACAGTGATAAATCTAGATTGGAGAGAGACATAAAAAGTGATAAATCTTGATTGGAAAGAGAGACATAAAAAGTGATAAGTCTAGATTGTAGAGATAGACATAAAACATCCATATTATTCAAACATGTATTTCTGATGCCTTTATTCCGTCTTGTTTCAAATATTGGCATCACATTTTTTTTTAAATAAATGTGCACACCTAGGAATACATTTATTTTTAAAGAGTATATAAATGTAACATAAATTCCTAAAATAACGTACTTTAAGGAAAACATGGAGCCCATTTACCTATAAAAATGTCCTGTACAAACACTAAATGATGACTGTTTGGCAGACAGTATGATAATAGATCAGGGATGGCGAACGTATGACACGCGGATATTTTTTGGTGACACGCGGGCAAAGTTTGAATTTTGTTTGAAAAATGTATTCAAGTCGAGTTTTTTGTACTTCATTCACTGAATAAACACTAAGTCATTCAATTAAATTAATTAGTTAATTTTACTAAACCACCGAAAAAAGATTCGTTCATCTTAGTGAACTACACTTTCCTATCTTCTAGTACAGTACGCATAGGCGGCGCGGGTTCCTTATGTATCACGCACGCCCGTCACTTTATATGTGAGCGAGCGAGAAAGAGAAAGATTTTGGCCAAACGTGAGGTAGAGAGTATTGTGTCCCAGTGTCTTGTATATTGCACTGTTAACGTCCACGAACAGATTACGCGACAGACTTGAAATATTTATTATATTTTTCATAAACCCTTTTCAAAATGAATGAATAAAAAAAATGAGTATTAAACCATGAGGAAGTCGACTATTGTATCAGGAAGAATGATTGTGTAAATTCGGTTTATTAAAAAAAAAAGTGCATTTTGTCTTATTTAAGGGTGAGCTGAAAAACATCTGATGTCCTCGCGGCCGTGCTGTTCCTATATTGGTTGGGTGTATCTCGGCTGGATGTTATGAGATGAGTCCAGACCTATTGATAGCTTCTCTTTTAAATGTATTTTCTGACATTTATCTTGAGATATATGTGTGATTTTGGTATGTATTTATATATGTACATACTATGTTACTATCAATAAACCTATATTTATTTATTTGTAATGAAAGTGTCGTGACACATACCTTCAACGTTAAATGTAATTTTGAAACGAAACATGAGAATCTATTGTTTATTAAAAGACTTCCAACTATAAACCACGAATTAATAATTGACATCAGACAAACAACAACAAAAATCTCACTGAATTGTGAATTTAAAAAATAGATGGTACTTAATATTTTTAGAATATTTACAATAAACCTAATTGTGTAAAAACATATATCGATTTTTTTAAATTTTCAAATTATTTATCAGACACACGAATACTTTTTTAAAGAATTGGATATACATATTATTTGACACACTTGAAGAAACACGTTCGCCATCCCTGTTATAAATGGTGGAAGATTGGAGGGTGACAGCGTGACAGGAAATTGTGTTAGAATTCAAGTAAAATAAAATATTAATTGCAGCCACACCCGCATCCGATAAAAAGTGGGAGAAGCTAATAGGGTATGCAAGATAATTATTATATAATAGTTCATTTTACATATATACGAGCATATATCATGATTGTTAGTCAAATGCTACGTTTGGTCAGTGTTATTGCATGGAGTGCAATCATGGACCCTCAAAGTTGGTAGTACTATATAAACCGACTGGAAGCATTCGAAATGTGGATGCACCGAAGAATGTTACGGATACCCTGGACGGATATGGTCAGCAACACAAGGGTTCTTCAAAGAGCCAAAGTTGATAGAGAGTTGCTGACTAATATTATAATCCGAAAGGTGTCCTATTTGGGGCATGTACTTAGAGGAGCAAAGTACAAATTACTGCACCTGATCATCCAAGGCAAAATAGAAGGCCGAAGAGGTGTTGGCAGGAGGCAAATCTCCTGGCTCCGCAATATACGCGATTGGACTGGCATATGGGGCGTTGGAGATCTTTTTCGGGCTGCCGGAGACAAAGGGTGATACACTCTCAGGTGATATTCAACGTTGGGGGACCTGACATGACACTGGGAAGAAGAAGATACCATGATTCCGTTTCACTGTCGAGGTTGACAAAGAAAAGTGAGCGCCAGACTTGTATATCGCGACACACATATTTAGTCTATTCTACATCGATACAGCTTCTCATACAGCTCCAACGATTTCTCTGACTTTTATGACCATACATTATTTGGTATTCATCTAAACGCCTTCTACTCGTATTTGCTGGTGAAAGAAAAATGTGAAAGGGAAAATAAATACGAAACATGGGGTGAGCTATGAAACATTAAATAAACCAAACGCGTCTTGTGCGAGTTGGTGGGCAGACAGCGCTATAAGGACAGTCGGCGAGATTCGCTGACTTTGTGCGGGACGCCTGAACAGGGTTAGAACCGTGGAAGATGTAGAGCCATCTCTTCTCGGATCGATGGCATCTTAACCACTAGACGTGACGGAAACAGTCAGCGTCCTACGAACATACATCAGCATTGTCAAAAAACTCAACAGAGTCCACATATCTGTGACATCTGCAGGAGGAAGTGCCCATCTATGATCTGATCCCAGATGGGCACTTTCTCCTGCAGATGATCGACATGCAAAAATTGCTCTAGATTGACGTTGGAATGGTGAGGGGGTCTTCAACTACGAGGCTCAGCAATGCCTACGAACGATTATAGCAAATTAATAGTTAAAAGAGATATCGAACGGCGTGTCGAGATAAGAAACAAGATCGATGGGATAAAACATATAATATACTCGAATCGGAGAGTATCAAAATCTACTAAGATGATAGTCCACAATAGTATTGTATTTTATACCAACTTTGATATATGGAGTGGAACGTGGACGTAAAAAAGACTGCAAGAAGCCGAATAAATTATTGTCAGATGTTACTGTAAAATACAGCGTTTCTCAACATTTTTACCCTTGCGGAACCCTGGAAATAATATTCATGTATTAGGGAAGCCCTACTTAAACAAATATTACATATATCAATCTTAATATATATTTTTTTATAAACTTAAAACTCATAAAGAAAACGTAACCTTTTTTTTCTGATTTTCTGAAGCAAAAAAACGACTTACTTTTTGCTACACTATAACAAAAATCAATCAAAAATACACTGACATAATTAACCTATTCACTATTTCTCGCGGAACCCCTAGCATTTACTTACGAAACCGTAGTGATCCGGAGAACCCCGGTTGAGAATCGCTGGTATAATGTATGACAGAAAACTATTATACAAGTACTCGGCGGTAAGTAATACACATCGTTTGTAGAGCGTCGTCTCTGTAGCACGATGCGCTATTGTATATTATTACCCCGTGTATTCTTCGAAGTGCACGCGTTACTAAAGCATTTATTCGACTTTTCAGTTTTCACATACTGGAAACAAATTGTTAACAAAAATCTAATTGATTAGAAGAGATTGACCATTGGTAATAAACCCGCTAAATTGTACATTATATTGTATTCTATAGCAGTACAATTTTGTCGTATACAGTACAACCTGGCGGGCTTATTGCCGTGTGGCAATATCTTCCAATCAACCAGAAATATGTTTAAAAGGCTTTAAGTGAAAACTAGACTGGAATTCTGTTTTTTTTTAAATATGGGTTCCAACGCGACCTCCAGGTCGGGAAACAAGCGTCTTACCAACTAGGTCACGGAGGTCGTCAATATACAATGAAATGTGTAAATAAAATAAGATTATTTGAGTTTTGATTCTGTCAGGAATGGAACCAGGAACGTCATGGAGCCTAGGCTAGTACTGCCTAGGCAATTAACAAAGGACTGACGCTTACGATGATGAAGTCATCGAAAAAATTCTTGGAAAAACAGTAACTGTTACTACAGTTTGTTTGATTTTGTATTTAAAATAACAAAGCAATGTCGTAAAACTGTTTATTTCTTGTGAAGCATTAAGAAGCAACATAACATATCGCATTATTGACGATCTCCGTACTCTAATTGGTTAGACTGTTCTAAATTGAAGGTTTCGGGTTCGATTTATGTTGGTACCTAAACTTTTTAAATATGGTTCCAGTCTTTTTTTTCGATTGCATAACTAGCGGGTTCAATTGCCATATAAGCTAACGTGGTCGTCCATGGCCTAGTACAGGGGTCGGCAGACTTTCTAGTGAGAAGAGCCAAATATTAAGTAAACAGAATCTCAACATTTTTGTCGAGCCGCAGCGTAAATTTTTCCTGTAGCTATATAAATATTAGAGAGGAAAAAAAGCGAGATAAAATCAAGATTCTTATTTAAAACTCAAATTCACAACACAGTCGTAGGCTACTTAGAAGAATAGAATATTATATATACTCGTAGGAGTTATAAACTTCAGTAACTCAGTGCACTACTTATTAAACAAGAAAACCTAAATAACTAAATACTAATAAAACACTTTTTGGGCTTTGTAAAGTCTACTAGTTAGAACGGCGACCGTGCATCGCTTTGCTATGTCTGGCAAATAACTAATTGTTTTAAATTTTAGGCATGATTGTAAATTATCGTCGGTTAATGTACTTCTTAACTTATTTTTTTATTTGATTCATGGAAGAGAATGTTTGTTCGCATAAATAGGAGATACAAATATTGTGAGAATGGCAAATGCTAGTTCTTTTATTGTATCGTATATTCCAGGCAAACTATTCCATGTATAAAATATAATTGTTTATATTTTAGGCATTTGTTTCGCAGCTGTCTACTTCTGCTGATCAAATTGGAATTATCTATTTCGAGCTCTTTCAAGCGGCTGGTCAGATTTGTAAATTTGCTGCTCCACAGTTCCTCGCGTTGGTGAAGCTGGAATTGAAGAGTCGTAAATGCCTATGAAAAGAGCCGCATGCGGCTCACGAGCCGCGGTTTGCCGACCCCCTGGCCTAGTAAATAAAACGTTTGTCTTTCACCATTGTCGTTTTAGTTTTGAATTCCGATTATCAAAAAAGTGAGATTCTAGTTTAGTGATATTTATTGCTGATATGAACAACATACACGAATTACGTGCCGACTTCAATGGTTCTTAAATTAGAAAGCTCGATTAACAATATGGTTTCCCGGTCACGCTCTTCAAAATATACGCATCACCACAATAAACGATTAATTACCACTAAATATTATCTAAAATGGGACTCCACATTAGAGACTATTAAACAAGAAATTATTGTTATGCTACTACATACGAATTGTCGTCGTTGCCGAGCCTCGTAGTTGAGGATCCCCTCTCCACTCCTACGTCAATCTTGAACTGTTCCTGCACGCAGATCATGTGTTCTTGCGATCTGGTCCTCACATAGAAGTTATGTGCAACTCAGCTTATAAAACTCTAGGATTTGTAATGAGAATCTCTAAGTCGTTTGAAAACCAGTTGGTGCTCAAAACGTTGTTTAATTCATTGATCCGTAGCAAACTAGAATGCAATGCTTGCATTTGGAGCCCGGTGGGAGCGCAGAACTCGCTCATGGTGGAGAAAGTACAAAAAAATATCTACGATATCTCTATATGAGTTCGGTGTCTATCCATGGCTTTATCCTACTCAGTTTCTGCTGGGCATGCTCGGGTATAACTCCTTGAGCGTAAGAAGATATCTGCGTCTCCTGGTATACGTTGTCAAACTCGTTCGAGGAGTTGTGAGCTGTCCAGCATTACTACAAAGCTTAGCGTTAAATGTTTCTAACAATTACACTAGACTGCGCCGGCAAGAACTGTTCTCAATAACATACGCAAGAATGGGTCTTCCAGCCGCTATGCCTGTTGGAAGGGTCTTAACTCTTCTGAAAGGGACTGCTTCGGATATTGACATATTTCATATCACATTACCAAAAGCAAAAGTAAATTTTCTCCTTAGATTGAGCGCTTTAGAAAGCACTCATCAATATACTTAAGTGACTGTGAATATATGTGTATCATATGTTTGTGTGTATATGGGTCATTATCTGGAATCTTGTACATTGGTGTCCCATAGGTTATGACTTGAATCTTACTTCCATTTAAATGTTTTAGAATTATATTAAAAGAAGATTCAAATATTTGTATATTTTCCTTAAAAATAAACATGATTTTGAAAAAATAAGTTAATAATAAACCGCGAAAATTGATACAGTTTGTCGCTGGTTTGTCAAAAACGACCTGTCCTGGTAAGCAAAATCAAAAAGTAGCGTTCAACTAAAGTATTTAACATTAAATTTAAAAATAATTTATAATTGCAATTCTCTTAATTCATCTTTTTTTATTGTTAAACTTAAATCATATTACTTAAAAAATGTGTTTTTCAATGATTTTACTGTGAAAGAAGTTGTGTCCGTATTATTTTTCCACTGCGTTACTTCAACTAAGTTACCGGCAAAGTAACGACAAAAACCGTTTGTTTTTCGATGAACGAAGATGAACGTGTTCAGACATGTCGCTTAGTTTTGTTTAGTTCCCCTGAGTCGGTTAAAAAAGTGTCAGTGTTCTGCAGTATTCAGTGTGTTGTTACAGCGGAGGTATGTATTTTTATTATTTTTCCACTGTGTTACCAATTTTTTTATATAATATTTCGCTAAAACTTATAGTTTAGTTAACACAATATATTAATATTATGTTAACCTTGAATATAATATAGAAAGAATTTTCGAAATAGTGTACATTAATTGTTGGCAGCTCATTTATGCAATAAATTTCAACTGCGTTACCGGTCAGCTACGTTACCCCTTGCCTATCCATGATCGGACGCGCGTTTATTTAATTTCTCGAAATATACTGCTTGCAGGGTCTTCATACTTTATGTATTCCTCATCGAAACCTCTATGATTTGAATGATGTCATTAGGAAACAAAACATTCATAGTTAAATCAATAGAAATTAATGATTTTAAATCGCGAATTGACGAAATGTCAAACACCTGCGTATGACTCATTCTTTTTTGACAGTTCGTATAGGCAGATTTACATCCGTTCCAGGGGCTCGGCACCAGTTTTATAATCCTGATTGTTATTTTTTATTTTTATCTGGTATGTTTTTTCTATTGTCATTTTTTATCTGGTATGTTATATTGTACCATTACTCTTTTTATAATAAATGTACATTTTATTTATTATTTCATGTTCAAAAATATAATAATTGAGATGGCGGGAAATATCGATGGCGATGATAGCGATTTGGAATTTAAGGCGACAGGCAATATATCAGAATCAGAAGATTTTGTCGAGGTACAGGATGAAGTTTATTCTGATTTGGAGACGAGTGAAGAAGACAAAGAAATATTATTTACATCAAAATATGGATTTGAATGGAGTTCATTACGAGTACCACCTCAATCTTCAAGGCATCGGTCGGGTATCAAATATTCTCATCGAAGATTCTGGACTGAGAAATTCAAGTATAAATGTATGTTCTATGAAAGATATGTGTTGTCTGTTTGTAAATGAAGAGGTGGTAAAAGTAATATTTAAGAAACAAATCGGCATTTAAATCGAATTCATTCAGAAAAGAACCAACCAATATCAAAAGAGTTATATGAATTCATTGGAATATTGCTCGCACCTGGCAGAAATCGAACACGAAAGCTATATTTGTCAAACACCTGCGTGTTTAGTACGTAGAATAGAAAAAAAGTTGTTTCGTGCCCCAATTGCGATAACTTTCTCCACAGGATTAAACTTTGATTATATGATATGTTTGTCCTATTTTCAAATTTTTACCTCTTTTCAAAGTGTTTATAGTTTCCAAATGGCATATTTTATTGATTTGAATTTCCTGTTTGTTTTTATATTATTATTTTTGAATTTATATATTCATTTTATATTTTGTTAATATGTTAATTATTGTCTTAATTCGAATTATATTTTTATTGTCAAAAAATACACGCTACATTTTATTGTATAATTTTATGTTTTTTTTAAAAGGTTGGAGACCTCTTTTCAGTCATGCGCATTCTGAACGTTGCGCAGACCGAACGACGCAGTGGGAAAATGACATTTGTATAGAAATGTCGCCTCTCTGTTTCAACCCCTATTTTATCATTTCTTACACTTATTTTATATTATTCGACATTTTATTACATAGTAAAATAATGTTTATTAGCACAGTAAGGGAAGTGTTACTCATATTTGGTAACGAAACTGACAAAAAAGTAACATAGTTGACTTTATGTTATTGAAATGAGTTACAATGAATAGTTTTCATAGTTTTTAATTTGGATTTAACGAAACTGACAAAAAATTAACATAGTTGACTTTATGTTATTGAAATGAGTTACAATGAATAGTTTTCATAGTTTTTAATTTGGATTTAGGTTAATATCAATATGCCACTAACACCAGCGGAGAAGCAAAGACGGTATCGGCAACGGTTGAAGGACAACAAGGAAAAAGAAGAGGAACAAAAACAAAAAGCAAGAGCCCGCTATCACAAAAAAAAAACATTAATAGCAGAGAAAACACCAAGGGAACAGCGAATTACCAGGCGAAAATGGAGGTCCTACAAAGCGAATGAAATAATTAAAGAACAACGTTTGGCTGCTGCATTGAATGGCACACCACCATCATCCCCCGATAATAGATGTGTACCGAGTCCAAGGGTTTGTCAGGGACGAAATAAAGTAAGAAGGGACAGGACAAAAATGTTCAGAGAAAATATAGCATTGTAGGACCAAAACCAAAAATTAAAACGAAGTGTTGAAAAGTATAAAAAAAGAGCACAGAGGTTAAATGACAAACAAAACCAATTATCATCGACACCATTATCTAAGGTAAAGGCCTTACTTCATAAGAGCTTTCATAGCGAGAATAAACGAAAAAGGATCAATTTCAGATACGTGGCCATTGCTCAGACAGAAATTGATGATGAAAATGAAATTAAAGTGATCTTTTTAGTATCAGTTAATCCAGAAAAAACCAAATTTAAAATTGATAAGAATGATGTAGTTGATATCCACTCGCATGATATAATAACAACACTTGTTAATCCTGTGATAACTTTAAAAGGAAGTCGAATTTATTACGAGTTTCCAAATTATATTGATGTGCTTGAGGAAGCTTAAAACCATATGCAGGAAAGATTAATTTTCTTGTAGAAAAGGACTTATTTTTGTTATAATTTTTTTTATATTCTTATGTTACTTTTTTTATGTTTTTTTATGTTTTATAATAACAAATTAACTGATGTTATTTTATTTTTATGTTATATACTTTACTTAATTTTTTCAGATAATGAATGGACTTATGTAACTTTTGATAAATCAATCAATAAATGAACTGTTTTACAAACTTATGTCAATTGCGTTACTTCTTTCTCCACTGCATTACTTTTTTGTCCCAAGTATTATTTTCAATTATAATTATTTTCTAAATAATTGATTTTCTAATTGTGGTTTTAAACGCAATATTCAAAATAGAAACATATCTACTTATGTTTTTCGTTTGAGTCGTTTTTAAAACTTTACATTTCTTTGAATTATTTTAAATAGAAAATTTCAAAAACACAATCTTGGTAACACAGTTGACAAATATTCCAAATTTTATCGATAAATTTTAGTTTATTTTATCTATTAATTGTAATTAAATCTGCAATTAAATCTTTTAAAAGGAAATGTAAGAACAAATAGAATTTTTTAAATTATACTATAGATATCTAATTTTTTTCTATGGTAACGTAGGTGACATAAATTAGGAGTTTATGCAACAATTTTTTAAATAAGATAATAGCAAATATTCGCTGCTGCCACTGAAATCGTGTCCTTAAAATAATGACAATATTAAATTAAAATCCTGAACAAAATCGGGGCACAAAAAAAAATGTTTTTTTTTCAAATGTACAAATTTTCAGATAATGACCCATATACTCGTATGTATGCATATGCATTATTTTTTATTTTATATAATTTAAAAAAAAAAATCTATGTAAATTTTCTTCTTTTTTAATGTCTTGTATTTTTTAAAGTAATTGGGCTAACCCTGTTTTGAAAAAATAAATAAATAAAAATCTTCTGTGAGAAAACACCCCGATCCTAGATGTGCACTCCCTCCCGCAGATGTCACAAACATGTGGACCCTGCTGAATCACCTGGCAATGTTGATGCATGTTCGAAATAACATACGAGTACATACCATCACGCCGTCACCCAATCAAAGTAAAAATGAAAAAAAAGGGTAAAAAAATAATTTTCAGACAGCCACCATTTTACGACTGTTTTTTTCTAATTGGTACCAACCATAGCGACATTATTTCTTATCAAGAAACTGTGTATGATTTTTGTTTCAGATTTACGAAAGGGTTCCAATCATGTCGACCAGCTCACCCTCTTTTTTACAAGTTATAACAGCTAATAACATTTTGAATTTTCATTTTTTTTTTCAATTTTTTTTTGTACATTCTCAAATCATCAATAAACCTACTGTAAAAATGTATAGGAAGAATATTTTTTGTTTTTTTTTATTTAGTCTGAAAAAACGCCCGTAATTATCGCCTCTAGAGTAGAATACTCCCTTAACACAATCAGCCTTAAGTTCACATTAATCCCTTATCACTTCGTTCCGTATTCTGTCATACATTGTCACTCCATGTATTATTCAAAAAGCACACATTTCCACAGCATTTATTCGGCCCCTCCACGTCTACATTTCATTCCCATTCATCAAAGTTGGTATTAAAATACTGTTGTTGACTATCATCTTGGCAGATTTTGATACTGTCCGATTCGAGAATATATGTTTTAGTGCCTCAGTAGCTTTGTTTTCTATCGCTGCACTAATTAACTGTAGTTGTATCTTTAATTTATTCTTTATTATGAATAAATTAACGATATGACATTTTTTACAATATTTATATTCTAATATGTAGTTCCACAAAGTTTAAGTCAAAACCTTTGATAAATTTAAAAAAATATAGACGCAATATTGTATTGAAACATAAATAGATTTTAATATCGTCAAATATCATAACATTGAAAATTCCGGTCCAGTGATTTCTAATTGCATTCTCAAACATAACCACTTTTAATTAACTTGATGTCAATTACGTTTGTTGTACTCGTAGGTACACGTACACGGTAGATATTAAAAATGTACATGAACTTATTTAAAGCGATTATTTTATACCGCTTGCCATAAAATTATATAATAGTCGTGTATTTTGGTGCCAACTTTGATGCAAAGAAGCGAAACATAGACGTGGAAAAAGGCAGAGAGAAGCCGAATAAATATGCTGTATCAGACATATGCGTCACATAGATTAGTCATTTATATTTATTTAAATTACCTGTAAACATTATAAAATAATTGTTTGAAAAATGTTATATTGTAATAAGAAGTCCCTTTGTGTGGTCTTCACATTATCACTAAATATGATCGGACGGTCCCTGCGCGCGATAAACATGTGATAAGTGTTGAGCTAGCGCAGGCTGACGACATAAGCGGCCCGATCGAGGTGCTCACGATGTGCGGTGGGCTAAACATAAGGGACGCAAAATGGGCAAAACATATTCTCGTCTTTTGAAACGTCATATTGTGTTTTATTTCTACAAAGGCCTACCGGCCAACGAGGAATCTCTTATCTTTATCCAGTTTTTCATCGAGATCATTGAAGTCACGCTGGAATCTACGAGAATTGAGCGACAACCATTCACATATTCTAGTCTTTGTACTGGTGCTGAATAAATGCGTGCATTGAGATGAATACACGGAGTGACAATGGATGACAGAATTAAGTGATAAATGATGAATGTGAACTTAAGGCTGGTGTGTTAAGTAAGATGAAGAAGAGCACGCTATGATGGTTTGGGCATGTGGAATGAATGAATGAAGAAAGACTAACAAAACAGATATACAGTGCAAATATGAGTAAAAGTAGTGCGAATGGAAGACCAAAGAAAGTATTGCTGAATCAAGATCTTCTAAAAGAAGGAAGCGTAGAAAGTCAGAAAAATCGTAGACGTTATATGGATGTGGAAGTGGCTAAAGATGTGTGTCGAGATAGACAAGTCTGGCGCTCTGTCCTTTCTGCCTACCGCGACAGGGAAATGACGTGATGGTATGTATGTATAAAACTAATTAAGGCCTCCTTAACATATCTCTGATATTCCCATTTGGTAATAAACCCGCCAAGTTGAACTGTACAATTATAAAACAAGACTATAATAGGATATAATGCAAGCTTAAAAAGGAAAAATGGGCGTTAATTAATTCACTCCGATATGCGTTATCGTAAAATTCCAAGCATTTTACCAAATTGGAATTTTAAGATAACGCATATCTGACTGAATTAAAAAGCGTTTTACAAAGATGTATAAGAGGCTAAGGATGTGTGTCGAGATAGAAAAGTCTGGCGGTCTCTCCTCTCTGCCCCGACAGGGAGATGGAGTGATGGTATGTACGAGTCATCGTCGTTGCTGGGTCTCGTATTCGATGATCTTCTCGCTATTCCAACGTCAATTCGATTGGAAAACGAAACTGGAGTTTGTTTTAAGTGACAGCCGTTGCTCACCAGCAAATTCACCGGCAACACCGCTGTATTGGATCCGATAGTGCGCCGAAGTGAGACGATCGGAGCACATCACACTAGTTGATGGTTTTTGCTCAGACTTTCGGTCCGACTTTGGGACACCTTACTCCATCGGACATTGTGAGACGGACGTGAAATATTTTATTTGGATATTTTTGGTTGATGGAGAAAAAAACATGGTCGAGAGGAAAGGATAGATTTTTTTTACATATATTAATGTTATAAAATACATATATGTTACATAAAAGTATAATTATATTTTTTATACACGCGTTTAAATTAATATACAGAGAGAAAGGATAGAAATTATATACACAAATATACTCGTAGATATCTTATACAGGTTGGGGCACGAATGTTGATACAAAAACAAATATGAATATTTTTGTTATTTAAAAAAAAAAAACTCTTTTTTCAGAATAAAAGGCGGCGTATAATTTTGTTTAAATGAACAAGATTGAAGACGCAGATAGAATACGAGTGGTGCAACTGTATTATGAACTATAGTCTCCAATTTTGGTACAGAGAGATTAAGGACTCAAACAAATCGGGATGCGCCCAGTCGGTGGACCATTATGCGAATTGTAGAAAAATTCAATACACATGGCACTGTCCAGAGGACGCCCTATCATCGAAATCCAACAGTTCGAACATCAAACATCGTCGCCACAGTGGCTGCAGCTATTGATAACAATCCTAGCATTTCAACAAGACAATTAGCCTTGAATACAGCTGTCAGTCGAAGGAGTGTTTCATGTATTTTGCACGAAGATTTGAATTTGTTTCCATATAAAATTCAAATAACAAGCTACTTGAATTCAGAAGATCCACCAATTCGACCAGAGTTCTGCCAAAAATTGTTTCGTTTTGTTGCGAGTGATGTAAACTTCATAAATTGATTATTTATGTCTGACGAGGCGCACTTTGATTTAAACGGAAATGTAAACAAAGCAAAATTGTCGTATATGGGCCAATAAAAATACTAAAAACATCCACCCAGTGAGGTTGCATGCAGAACGTGTGACTGTGTTGTGTGCAGTATCTGCCAACTGTATTGTAGGCCCTTACTTTTTTGAAGAAAACGATGGCAATGTTCCAGTGAATGGAGAGCGCTATCTAAACATGCTGGAACAATGTTTTTCCCATAAATACGCCGAAGACGAATACCTTCCCGAAATGTATGGTTTCAACAAGATGGAGCCAGTTGTCACATAACAAGGCCAGTAATGGCGGCCCTGCTTGAAATATTTGATGAAAAAATAATCTCACGAAACACCGAACATCGTTGGCCCCCAAGGTCGCCGCCTGACCTCACTGATCCAGATTTTTTTATGGGGATATTGTAAGCAAGAGGTGTATAAAATTAAGCCACGTAATAAAAACGAGTTAAAATAATCCATAAGGGTCGTTATTGAAGCAATACCCCGGGCACCATTAACAGCGGCAATGAACAACGTTTTGGTCAGATGCAGGGTTTGCATTAACGAAGGTGGAGGACATCTAAAACAAATTATTTTTAAAAACTAATTCCTATGTTAAAAATTTAATAGAATTCTTGATTTAAAACAATAAAGAAATAAAAAAAATAACAGAAATATTCACATTTGTTTTCGTAGCAGCATACTACGAAGATGGGTAACGGCGTGACTTACTGGCGTGAAGATGGGTAACGGCGTTATACTTGAAATATAATATAAATACTGGGGGATTGATAAACATATACTCTATACACATATGTGCTCAATACACTATTTGGCGCCTATCGTTGTGGATTAGGGGACGTGGGGTGGTTCGTAAAATTTCGAATCACACCG
Organism: Odontocerum albicorne; assembly: GCA_949825065.1. NCBI lineage: Eukaryota > Metazoa > Arthropoda > Insecta > Trichoptera > Odontoceridae > Odontocerum > Odontocerum albicorne. The sequence goes on along the minus strand of OX463860.1, from coordinate 18,438,510 downwards.
GCATGTTTATTAAATTTTAATTTTTCTCTTTTTTCTGAAAGAATCGATTAACCGTAGTCATAATTATCCTTATATCTCTGCAATTGCCTGTATCGTTCGAGGGGATTAATTAGCACAACGCGGCTTTCGAACCGGCGATCTTACGCACGGAAGCCGAGTTCGTTAGCACGCGGCCATGCACCTATAGAGTAGTAAGTCAAGTTAGTCGAGTTAGTTTATAAAATTTTGGTCATGCAAGCGCGCATTGTCGCTAATATGTATATGGTGTTCTGTCCATTTTTATTTTCAATGAAAGGAGAGCTTTACTAAGTATTGTACGAGTAGACTGCACAAATACAACCTTTGCCATACCAAATAAGATATTCATTAGCGTCTTATGAATATTTTACGAGGTAATAAAAAAAACAGTATCCCTCATAATAAATTTATTTATTTACTGATAAATGTACACTTTTACAAGTGATTTACAACGAATTGACCGGAAATATAAACAAAACATCCTCACAACACTACTATTATATTTGCTTTCCAGTAAATGACTTAACGGGTATTATGACGTCACAGTGTCATCAATCAATCACGGCGTGTTTTCAATACTTTTTTATGTCATAAGAAAATTATTAATTTACTTTTGGATTGGGATATGACTTTCAAAATATAATTCACTTGATCCAACCATACTTTCATTGGCCTTCCTTTACCACGCCTTCCACTGTATATTAATTTTGTAAGTTTTTCTTCGTTCATTCGTTCTACCTGTCCAACCCATATCAATGTGATCTTCTTGATCTTACTTAATACATAAGCCTTAACCTTTTGTACTCCTTAATTATTTTTTACCTACCATCAACTCCTTAATTAATTTACAAAATAGACAAAACAAAGGGGTCTCAATAAAGTGTTGTATTGGAAGTGTAGAGTGCGTAATTATTTTTTTGTTTATATTTAGTAGTAAGGTAGTAAATAAATATAAATTGATATACTCAACAAATTTATTTACCAGAATTATTTATAATTTTTCAAAGCAAGGCGAAATAATACCTCCATTCTCGAAGAACGGAGAATCGCCGAGACTGTCAACAATATGCCTTCGACGAGTCGTCCGATTCTTTGGGCACATTGCTCGTGGCCAAAGAGACAGGTATGAGAGGCTTGTGGTTACTGGAAGCGTGGAAGGACGACGGACAAGAGGAAGAATCCCAATACGTTGAACTGACAAAGGTGAGAAACGCAATAGGACTACCCTTAATAACTGATCTTCGAATCGTGGAGTCCAGAGATGGATGGAGAGGAGTCGTCAGAGACTATCATTAGAGTCATGTTATCATGTTGCTATCAATAAACCTATATTTATTATTATTATATCAGAAAATTTATTCAACAAGGTCATTTCGTGTGCTAGTGGTGATGATGATGCTCTTATTAAGAGTTCAGTTCGTGAATACGACACCGAATTCATTGTTCATTGTGTGATGGTAATCGTTTTAGCCGAGCAGGACACGGCGCCAGCACAATTTTATGACACCCAAAAAGCATTAAGCAGCACACGTATTTAAAAATTTACAAATTAAAAAAATTAGAGGACGCCTATAAGAAATATGATGGCCGCGGTGCGGTTGCACCCTTATAAAGGTGCACCCTTTGCTCTGCCTCAGGTAGCCGCTGACTCCGTGTATTCGCCTCATTATAGCATTTCTACAGCATTTATTCGACTCCTTACAGTATTTTTCCACGTCCACGTGTAAGAAATAAAATTATCATAAAAAAATTAATGCATCTTTTAAGCAATTTTTTTTTATCAATTGTGAATGAAGGCAAAGTTCGTATATATAGTATGTTATACCTGAAATATATGCACAAGTTACCTTAAGTATAGGTGTCCCAATAAGAACGCCGAATTTAAATTTCGCGCCATTTTTTTTAAGGTTTAATAAACCTGATAATTTCATACGTGTCATCTGTCAATCTTGCGATTAGTAAATATGGAACGCTACAAGAAAGAACAACGCGTTATTATTGTTAAAACTCATTATAAAAATGGGTCACGTTTTGCGGAAACAGTTCGTAAACTTCGTGGAATTTTCGGTCAAAATAATGGTCCAAATGAGTTCGATCAATTCGAAGATTAATTATAAAAATTGGGGAAGCTGGTTCGATTCTGGACAGTAAGTCAACCATGCGTCCGCGTGTTCGTAGCGGGTGTTCACTCGAAAACATAGCTGCAGTGAGAGAAAGTGTTACTGAAGAAACCCCATGGACATCAATTCGTCATGGTTCACAAGAATTATACATTTCAAAAAGCACCTTACAGCGAATTCTCGCAAAAGATCTGGACCTGCATTCCTACAAGATCCAATTGACCCAAGAACTCAAGTCAGCAATTTAAATCCGGCGCTCTTATTAGGACCCCCTATATTTGTAAATACAAACAGATGACCTCTTTGGCGTATTAGGTAAACACTCTTGACAATCCGGTGGTTGCGGGTTCAATTCCTGTTGGCACCCTTGATTTAAAAATAAAGGATTCCAGTCTGGTTTTCACTTAAGGTCTCATTAACATCTTTCTATTTGGTTGAAAGATATTGCCACATGGCAATAAGCCCGCCAGGTTGTACTGTATATAACGGAATGATAATACAATACAATATAATACATAACATCACGCTATTTATTTCCATGTCGGGGTACGCAGAGAATACAGAGCGCCAGACTTTTCTATCTCGACACACATCCTTAGTCTCCTCCAGATCCATACACCTTTATGTACATCTTTCACGATTTCTCTGACTTTCTACGATTCATTATTTCAAAATATATTTCACTTGATCCAACCATACTTACCTTGATCTTCCTCTCACACGCCTTGCCTTCCACTCACATTTGCGTTATATATTTGTTTTGTCAGTCTTTCGTATTTCATTCGTTCCACGTGTCCAAACCATCTCAGTATGCTTCCTTGGTATTTCTCTGCAACACCTTCCACTCAAATTTGAACTATTTATTTATTTTGTTAGTCTCTTTTTTCATTCGTTCCACGGGTCCAAACCTTCTCAGCATACTCTTCTTCATCTTAGTCAACACTTCAGCTTTAAATTCACAATCATTCCGAATCACTTCATTCCGTATTCTGTCATATATTGTAACCCCGTGTATTCTTCTCTATGCACGCATGTCTACAGCATCCTATCAGTCATTTTCCACGACCATGTTTCACTACCATACATCATATATCGTTTAAAAAATATTTTTGACATAATACGAGGATTTGATCCCTTGATATTCAATACGATTATTAACTATCCTGTGAATAAAATACACATGTGCGTTTATTATATGTATATAGTGTTTGCCTGTTGCACTTCAAAAAGCACACAGTTTTGACAGATAAAACCCAAAGTTCCGATAGCATAGATATCAAACTTCCAGGACGGTTGGCAGGTTTTACCTGCTGTCAATAATTTTATGTAGAAATATTAATTATGCTAAATAACGCTACAAGAGTTAATGATAAACAGCAGTTACATATATGCATAAATTCAGATATAAAATTATCCGAGTTCAGAAGTGAATCCGCCAGGGATTGCGCAGGATGCGCCCACTTGTTTAACGTAAATGCTAATAGGCCACGGTGATATGACTATTTTGATAAAATGTAAGTACAGGTATGTGCATACCTACTAATTTTATAAGAACCAGAGAACTACGTATTTTTAGTGGATATATATTTGGCTTTGACATATTAAAAATTAATAAATAACATATTTATTCTTCAAAAAGACGTACATTAACAATGCAATGTGATAAAAAAAATGCAGGATGCTTTTATTTATTAAGTATTATAAAATTCACTTGTATGAATTATTTACTTTAATCAATGTATACATTTAAAGGAACTAAAAGCTTGGTTAGTTACAAGAAAAAAAACTACATTTCCAATCTCTAATAGCACATAGTGCTGTCAAAGCCGGCTAACATTTATTTTAAAACCGGCATTTGTATTTCGAATTCTTCATCAAGTTGGTTCCATATTTAAATTTTATAAGAAATAGAAGTTGCATTGATATTTGTCTAATATTTAACAAATAAGCTTATTAAATCCATCATATCGCTAAATAACAACAATACTTATTATAAGAGAAAAAAATAATGACATAAGATCAGTTTTTGAAGGGATGAAACGCACCATTTATCTCTGATACTGTATTAAATTATTATTATAAAAATAATTTTCTAGGTATAATTACCTTTCAAACGGCAGACAACACAGTGCAAATATGACTGTTTATTTATATATGCAATTTGCAAGCAAAAACGCACATAACCATGTCGAAAATCACTTACAGAATGCAAATTAAAAAACAGCACAAAGAAACACGTTTATGACATAAAAATTAAAAAAAAACTAAATGATACTTGTTGAAATATAGAATTAAATACAAAAGATGACTGAGGTATTATCGATTTTGTACTCTGGCGTATCGTTCGTCAACTACCAACCACCATCCACGAAGAAAAATAGCAACTAAGCGAGATATAGAATTTGTCCTGTCTCTCGGCGAAGGATCGGTTCCATCGCGCTATATACCGCTGACTATGCGACTAAAAGCTGCGCAAAATTGCGTATATAGCTGAGCTGTGACGCCAAAGAAACATTTCTCGGTGTTAGTCTTCTTCATTATTTACAGAAAGAA
>OX463860.1:18351319-18428819 GCA_949825065.1 Odontocerum albicorne | reverse complement strand
GGTAGTTAACAAAAAAACCCATGCGGAATTCCATAACATGGAAATGTAATGCGGTACAACTTTGGTTTTTTGATTATACAGAAGTTGTTTTATATATTTTAATACACACTTGAAGGAGGAAGAATCCTAATTTTGCTTTAATGTGTATGTTTATAGTTATTTCGTTACGACTGTTAGCATTTTAAATATCTGATTGGTATGCTGCCTGAATTAAAGTAAGTTCGTTTCGAGTAACCGGCATTTCTACTTTACCGACTTCAATACAGGCGATACGCCGTGGGTAATACATTTTTGAACAGGGCCGGCCTGAATTCAATTTCACTTTGATTTCTATCGGAGTGGTTTTTCGTTTTTTGAAAAGTAAAGATGGATGGTCCAGCCACGTAGAAATAATGAATAATAAAAATAATATAGAAAATTATAAACCTTTATCAAAGTTACTAAGTGATTTTCTTCGATCACTAATAAAATGTTCTTACTGTGATGAAATTCTATTATTCCTAAACTTAAATTAATCCTTCACTAGAAAGCTTGACATAATCAATCGCCCATATAACTTGCAAGGAATTACGCTTAATCGCTGTAAATAAGATTTAGGTATCCTTGCGGACCATAAACATACTCACCGATATCACAGTGTCATAGTGCCAACAAGTTATTAGGTCTTATAATAATGCGGATATAGATGCCGCGAAGATAATCTAGTCAATAATTTCCGAAGGAAACTTCACTCAGCCTTACATCGGTTCATCTTCGGAAGATTGGTTACTTCGAACTAGTAGTGTCAAAAAATATTTTTGCTGCATTCGAAACATTCTGTGAAAGTACTGGCAACTTGCGGAACTGTTTGAACTTCAGGCCTTAAGCCACTTTAATAGTATATTTATTACGCTGCATGTCATTTTCCTTCTCCCATGATGTCGGATTTTAAGTCGTCACTATTATTTATTCAGCACTACATCAGGACGTGGATAATACGAGGCATATCCAGAAAGTAAGTGTACTGAATTTTTGTAGGCTACAATTTTTTTTATTTAAACAAAAAAATTACGTGGTTACCGTAGTACATATGTAAGCTATTTTTCGACATAGTCGCCATTCCTCTCAATGCAGGTGGTGAAGCGGGGTATCAACTTTTTGATGCCTTCCTCGAAGTAGTTTGCCGCCAACCCCTCCGTCCACTTCTCCACCTCCTCCTTTACCTTCTCGTCGGTTGAAAACCTTTTTCCACCCATGTGCAGCTTCAGGGAGGTAAAGAGATAGTAATCTGAAGGTGCTAGGTTAGGGGAATGCGCGGGATGGTTCAGGACATCCCATTTAAACGAGGCGAGCAGTTCCTTCGTGGCGTTGGCCGTGTGTGGTCTGGCATTGTCATGCAGCAGGCAGACTCCCTTTGTCAGCATGCCTCTCCTCTTGTTCTGAATCGCCCTCCGCAATTTTTTAGGGTCTAACAGTATCTTGCAGAGTTGAAGGTCTCCCCTTGATGCATATATTCAATTAAAATTATGCCTTGACAGTCCCAAAACACGGATGCCATGATTTTCTTGGTTGAAATTGTGGTTTTGAACTTTTTGGCGGAGGGTGAAGAGGTGTGACGCCACTGTTGAGACTGCCTTTTGGTTTCAGGCGTGTAGTGTGCAACCCAAGTTTCATCTCCAGTAACGATGGAGCGGAGAAATTCATCTCCATGGAGTTTGCAGCGCCTCAAAAATTCTTGCCCGGCATTATTTATTTCGCACTTGGCGGGAGATTGGATTGACATTTTTCGCGAAACGTGTTGTCGCGTCGACACTTCTCAACGTACTGACCTCGAACCGGTCTCGTTGTGGAGGGGAAGGGTCAGGCTACACGGAAGTGTAGCCAACATGTCGAAAATAAAATCCATCCGGTCGTGAGAGCCTCAGTACACTTACTTTCTGGATACGCCTACTAATAAATTATTTGAATTTTATAATTATATTATTACAGCGCACGCACTATTTTATTTACTTAAAAGTCTACGTCTCAGACGCTCCATTCAACTAGATCGAACGAGTTGAGCTGTCCAATGTATACAGAACGAATACAGATTACGTAATTAATTAATTTATTAATACGAGTTGCTCCGTGTTCCTTAAGAAATTCGTTGAAATTGACATATTTGAAGTTTAAATTGCAATATTTAAATGGGTAGCGAGACACATTTATTTTTGTTTTGCCTTTTTTTCTTGCTTGAAAAAATTCTTAAATTTTCATTTATATCTCGATTTTTAATGTTTTTTTTATTGCTTCACGTCTAAGTGAGATTGTTATGCTTGTAATATTATATGAAAACTCCACTGGTCTAGATTAAGTTATGTTTAATCTGCATAATATATTCAAGATATTATTTGATTTTCCTGTAGACCATAAAATAAAACAATTGAAAAATAAAATACACGAAATAAATTTGTCGAGTAGTACAAAAGGCATGAGAGTTTGGGATAACCTAAAAATACGTGACTTGACTAAATTAATCAAATTCTGATAGAGGAGTAATATTTAGAAGAATAATTTAAATGAATGAAGAGATAGGGGCGACATTTTCGTTTTTTTCACACGGGCGCGGGGTGGCTTTGTCTCTCGCGAGGGCTCTGCGGAAATGAATGCGCCGAATGTTGCTTATTGGATGAATGCTGACGTAGTTGTTACAATGTTTTTATTCTTCCCTGGGATTTCGGATTTAATTCTTGATGGTAAATGACAAAAAGTCGCTATACGTATAGTTACTACTCCGCGTATGGAAGTATTATCCCTACTCAAGTAAATCTCTACCTAAAATCTCGATTAATGTAAGCGAAGATAATGTTACATACATAAATACCATCACGTCATGTCTCTGTTGGGGTAGGCAAAGAGGATTGAACGATATACTTTCTTATCTCGACACACATATTTCGCCTCTTTCACATACGTACATACACATACTTACAACTCCTACGATTTATCTGACTTTCTACGTTTCCTTCATTCGGTATTATGCTATACATTATTACAACTTGATTTTTTTTCAGTGCGCGCATTTCAACGCATGATAATGTTAGTTTAAAATAGTTTTCGGAATAGTCGGATTAAGTTAGCTTAACTTATGACCGACGTACAGTATTCGGATTGACCAATCTAGAGGGACAAAAATATTTTTCATGTCATTTGATATTTTTATGTTACATTTTAATAACTAGAGGCTTAGAAAATATAAACAAATGGTTTTTAATTTAATAATAGGTTTTTAATTTATCAAATACACAATAATATATTGAAAATAAGACAAATTTAGAAACGTTAAAAACTTAATACTTATAATTTTGAAAAAAAATAACTTTTTTTTAATAGCATTAGAAACTCGCTTTTATACACATGTTTGGATATTTTTCTAATAAGACATATACGGATCAAAAGAAACTAATAAATATTCAAATAAATCGTAATTAGTCATAACACGCGAAGTTTTTAAAGTGTGATGTTGCCTAATTTTTCTATTTTCTTTATGTTTGGCCTCTGATGCCTCTTCAGACATTTGTCCAATAGGAATCAAAGAAGAATCGATGATCTCAGCACCGTGCATCAATATTTTGTGCAAGGCTGCAGGCATATTGTACCACGAGTATAATGATATGTATAACATTTTTGTTTCCTTAGCGTATTTTTCAAATTTTGCTGTTCAAAATATATGTTACAATTATGCTCTCTACTTCTGGATAACAATTGTTTTTTCTCTTCTAAAACCCGATCATATGATGGATATAAATTGAAACCTCTTTCAGAAGCTTCCTGTTGGATATTTTTATACTAAATTACGGTAAATTTGTTTGCATTGAACAATGCTAAATCTTCTGGGGAGTAAGGATAAAGTGTTGGAGTTGTGAGAATTTGTTTCTTGGCCTTATTATAACTCGTTGCTCTTCTCGGTGATGCAGTCAACATCTCTTGTATTGAATTTGCCCCATCACGTCTACCACTGACTCGAACAATAACTGCAGCTTCATATGTCAATTCTTCCTTCTCGTAGCTGGTAACCAAAACACGTACTTTTCTCCTTTTTGATTGGGATGAACATTCTCGAAATATTTTAGCTGTATGACCTTGCATTGGAGAAGAAAAATCTAAATCTTCACACAACCAAAGTTGGTCGAGTTTTAAAAACAAATTCAAACGTTTGTTTTTGTACCCATTTTTGACGAATTTTCTCACATTCGGTTTATACAAAAACGTTTAATATTATAGTTTCTGCTTCTTTATCATCTTGAATATTGTAAAACGTTTTACAAAATCATAAACACGCTAAATGCGGTGTTTCGAAGTTTTAGAACGCCATACTTCGAAAATACTAATTCTCGTAAGTCTGCTCTCTATAACAAAAAAATATATGTAATATATTTAAGAAATCGCAGTAAATGGCAATACTTCTTATTTAAAGCACATATTATATAAGATTATTTTTTAAACTTAGTTTCATAGCCTTGAGACATCTTACACATAACCTTACATCTTGTTAAACTTTGAACTCAATAAAATGCATAGGATGAAATTGCATGAATTTGTTATTGTTATAAAAATAATCTAAAGTATAAATAAATTAATATAATTATGACATAAATAAATGAATGAATACCTGTAGAACACGATGCCATCACGAAAATTATTTTCAATAACTTTTTAAAACACTGTTAATATGGCCAAACTTCGGAAGTCAGGAATGTACTAAATTAAATATTTTATACCTGCGACGCAAAGCGTCACTTTGTCCCGCCATAAAAAATAAAATAAGGGTTTCTTGAAAAATCTGGCAATTGCATCTTATTAATAGGTTTGATTGACACAGTAAAATGGCATTTTTTATGTGAAGCATTGATTTTCCTTTAAAGGATTTTGTCTCTAGATTGGTCAACTCGAAAACTGTGCGACGTTTGGAAAGCGTTGCGGCCTTCATCCACAGGGCGATGCCATAAAACATTATCGAATAGAAGACAATCGGTATACGGCTCACCAACATTTCCATATCGTCAATGCGGAAATAAAGAGAAGTATACCATAAGGGCGAAAATTTTGATGAGAACGTATCGTAAATTATAGTGATTTAACCAATTTCATACTTTTGAACTTAACTGCACATACAGTGAAAAATATATCGAACTCACGACCCCCGGAATGGAAGACGGTTCTAACCAACTCACGGAAGTCGTTAAGAAACATGATTTTCACTTGTATTTATGTTCATTTATTTCCAACCATGGATATTTTGCTTATACTCGTATATCGAATGAATGACAAATGTTTGAAATAAAAAAAAAAATACACCTGTGAACCTTTTCGTTCTAAACCTTTAATTTTGCGATATTTCAATCACTGACGTCAATATTTTTCAGTTTGAACGGAATTTACTACTGTTTACCAACCAATCTGCCACTTATGTACAAAAAAGTTAGAATTATCAATGAACCATGAAAAATATGTGATAGAAACGCATTTGCGTTAATTATGATATAAAACGTCAAAACCTGCTAAGAATGTCTGAACATTAGATAATAATATATGGAAATTTCATACTTTTCACTCGAAAAACTGGCACTGACAGAAAAGTTTACGAAGACATGTAGAAAATCACGACAGAATTATAATTTTTTCAACGAGTTTTTTTTATTTTTCGTTCCGAACGCAATTTAGCAATTTTTGAAACATAAATGTAATTATTTTTCAGTTTGTACTACTTTTTAACAACAAATTCGCCAATTACGTACAAAAATCTAAGGATTATCAATGAAACATGAAAAATATGTGACAGAAACGCATCTGCGTTAATTATGATATAATACGTCAGAAACTTCTAAGGATGTATGAACATTAGATAGTGATATACGGAAATTTTATACTTTTCACTCGAAAAACTGGCATTGACAGGAAAGTTTACGACTGCATGTAAAAGGTCGCGACAGAATTATTATTTGTACAACGAGTTTTCGTATTTTTCGTTCCAGCCCTCTAATTTTGTATTTTTGAGACATATATGAGACATATAAGTCAATATTTTTCAGTTTGTACTAAATTTACTACATTTAAAAAAAAAATCACCAACTACGTACAAAAACACAAGGATTATCAATAAAGCATGAAAAATATGTGATAGAAACGCATTTGGATTAATTATGATATAAAACGTCGGAACCTGCTAAATATGTATGAATATTTGTTAGTAATATACGGAAATTTCACACTTTTCACTCGAAAAACTGGCATTGACAGGAATGTTTACGAACACATGTAGAAAATCACTACTGAATTGTTATTTGTTCAACGAGTTTTCGTATTTCTCGTTCCAACCTTCTAATTTTGCAAATTTTGAAACATAAATGTCAATATTTTCCAGTTTGTTCTGAATTTACTACTTTTTAACAACAAATTCCCCAATAAGGTACAAAAATGTAAGGATTATCACTACAGAATTATTATTTGTTTAACGAGTTTTCGTATTTTTCGTTACAACCCTCTAATTTTGCAAATTTTGAAACTATTGGGTTGATGCAAAAGTTATGACCTTTTTTTACATATACAATTAAACATTTTTTTTTTAGATTTGTATTATTTATTCATTCCATTATATAATTTCCATCAGTTCTTATAACCTTCTGCCATCTTTCTATCAACTTATTAATACCATTAGTGTAAAATTCCGTGGATTTTGATGCGAAAAATGTAGTAAGGGATGTTTTTACCTGCTCTATTGTATCAAATTTCGGAAATAATCGGAATAAGAGAAAATCGGAAGGAGCAAGATCTGGAGAATACGGTGAATGCAAAAAACGTTCATGTTTTTGTCTCGCACTCAAAGCAACGCACGTTGAAACACGATCCAATAAATTGGCAGCCGACAATTGATGAGGTATCCAAACGTCGTACCGCGAAACTATCCCCATACGCTTCAAATGTCTTAATACGGTTGTTTGGTTGACTCCCATCATCGACGCGATCTCCTTGGTGGTTAGATGTGGATTGGTGTCAATTATGACTTTTAACTTGTCGTCATCAGACTTGTCGAACTTTGATGACATCTTCGTACCTGTCGAACTTTGATGACATCTGCTCCATACACTTCGCAAATGTTTTTGGTTGCCACACTCGCGGTATTGTCTTTACGGAATTCATAAAGTAAACAATGACGCAAATGCACTTCATCGACCGACATTTTGAAAAAATACAAGGGCTCTTCACTGTACTCTGGTCAGGCCAAAACTGAATAGAAAGTAGAGTGAAAGCATCCTTTAAACAATAGAATCATTTAAAAGAAGATACTATTCATCATTTCTTACCTGGGAATTTTTTTACCTGGGATCACTAAAAACGGTCATAAAAAATTCACCAACTACGTACAAAAACACAAGGATTATCAATGAAGCTTAAAAAATATGTGAAAGAAACGCATTTGCGTTAATTATGATATAAAACGTCAGAACCTGCTAAATATGTGTGAATATTTGTTAGTAATATACGGAAAATTCACACTTTTGACTCGAAAAACTGGCATTGACAGGAATGTTTAAGAAAACATGTAGAAAATCACGACACAATTATTATTTGTTCAACGAGTTTTCATATTTTTCGTTCCAACTCTCTAATTTTGCAAATTTTGAAACTTAAATGTCAATATTTTCCAGTTTGTTCTGAATTTACCACTTTTTAACAACAAATTCGCCAATAAAGTACAAATACCTAAGAATTATCAATGAAGCATGAAAAATATGTGATAGAAACGCATTTGCGTTAATTATGATATAAAACGTCAAAACCTGCTAAACCTGTATTAACATTTGTTAGTAATAGACGGAAATTTCATACTTTTCACTCGAAAAACTGGCATTGACAGGAAAGTTTACGAGTACATGTAGAAAATCATTACAGAATTATTATTTGTTCAACGAATTTTCGTATTTTTCGTTCCAACCCTCTAATTCTGCCAATTTTGAAACTTAAATGTCAATATTTTTCAGTTTGTTCTGAATTTACTACTTTTTAACAACAGATTCGCCAATTAGGTACAAATATCTAAGGATTATGAATGAAGCATAAAAATATGGGATAGAAACGCATTTGTGTTAATTATCATATAAAACGTCAAAACCTGCTAAACCTGTATGAACATTTGTTAGTAATAGACGGAAATTTCATACTTTTCACTCGAAAAACTGCCATTGACACAAAAGTTTACGAAGACATGTAGAAAATCACGACAGAAATATAATTGGTTCGACGAGTTTTTGTATTTTTCGTTCCAAACCTCTAATTTTGCAATTTTTGAAACTTAAATGTCAATATTTTTCATTTTGTTCTGAATTTACTACTTTTTAACAACAAATTCCCCAATTAGGTACAAAAATCTAAGGATTACCACTAAGTCATGAAAAATATGTGATAGAAACGCATGTAGAAAGTCGAGACAGAATTATTATATGTTCAACGAGTTTTTGTATTTTTCATTCCAAACCTCTAATTTTGCAATTTTTTAAACTTAAATGTCAATATTTTCCAGTTTGTTCTGAATTTACTACTTTTTAACAACAAATTCCCCAATAAGGTACAAAAATGTAAGGATTATCACTACAGAATTATTATTTGTTTAACGAGTTTTCGTATTTTTCGTTACAACCCTCTAATTTTGCAAATTTTGAAACTATTGGGTTGATGCAAAAGTTATGACCTTTTTTTTACATATACAATTAAACATTTTTTTTTTAGATTTATATTATTTATTTAATCAATTATATAATTTCCATCAGTTCTTACAACCTTCTGCCATCTTTCTTTCAACTTATTAATACCATTAGTGTAAAATTCCGTGGATTTTGATGCGAAAAATGTAGTAAGGGATGTTTTTACCTGCTCTATTGTATCAAATTTCGGAAATAATCGGAATAAGATAAAATCGGAAGGAGCAAGATCTGGAGAATACGGTGGATGCAAAAAACGTTCATGTTTTTGTCTCGCACTCAAAGCAACGCACGTTGAAACACGATCCAATAAATTGGGAGCCGACAATTGATGAGGTATCCAAACGTCGTACCGCGAAACCATCCCCATACGCTTCAAATGTCTTAATACGGTTGTTTGGTTGACTCCCATCATCGACGCGATCTCCCTGGTGGTTAGATGTGGATTGGTGTCAATTATGACTTTTAACTTGTCGTCATCAGACTTCAATGGCCGCCCGATACGTGGTTTATCAATTAGTGAAAAATCCCGAGATCGGAATTTTGTAAACCATCTTCGTACCTGTCGAACTTTGATGACATCTGCTCCATACACTTCGCAAATGTTTTTGGTTGCCACACTCGCGGTATTGTCTTTACGGAATTCATAAAGTAAACAATGACGCAAATGCACTTCATCGACCGACATTTTGAAAAAATACAAGGGCTCTTCACTGTACTCTGGTCAGGCCAAAACTGAATAGAAAGTAGAGTGAAAGCATCCTTTAAACAATAGAATCATTTAAAAGAAGATACTATTCATCATTTCTTACCTGGGAATTTTTTTACCTGGGATCACTAAAAACGGTCATAAAAAATTCACCAACTACGTACAAAAACACAAGGGTTATCAATGAAGCTTGAAAAATATGTGAAAGAAACGCATTTGCGTTAATTATGATATAAAACGTCAGAACCTGCTAAATATGTGTGAATATTTGTTAGTAATATACGGAAAATTCACACTTTTGACTCGAAAAACTGGCATTGACAGGAATGTTTAAGAAAACATGTAGAAAATCACGACACAATTATTATTTGTTCAACGAGTTTTCATATTTTTCGTTCCAACTCTCTAATTTTGCAAATTTTGAAACTTAAATGTCAATATTTTCCAGTTTGTTCTGAATTTACCACTTTTTAACAACAAATTCGCCAATAAGGTACAAATACCTAAGAATTATCAATGAAGCATGAAAAATATGTGATAGAAACGCATTTGCGTTAATTATGATATAAAACGTCAAAACCTGCTAAACCTGTATTAACATTTGTTAGTAATAGACGGAAATTTCATACTTTTCACTCGAAAAACTGGCATTGACAGGAAAGTTTACGAGTACATGTAGAAAATCATTACAGAATTATTATTTGTTCAACGAATTTTCGTATTTTTCGTTCCAACCCTCTAATTCTGCCAATTTTGAAACTTAAATGTCAATATTTTTCAGTTTGTTCTGAATTTACTACTTTTTAACAACAGATTCGCCAATTAGGTACAAATATCTAAGGATTATGAATGAAGCATAAAAATATGGGATAGAAACGCATTTGTGTTAATTATCATATAAAACGTCAAAACCTGCTAAACCTGTATGAACATTTGTTAGTAATAGACGGAAATTTCATACTTTTCACTCGAAAAACTGCCATTGACACAAAAGTTTACGAAGACATGTAGAAAATCACGACATAAATATAATTGGTTCAACGAGTTTTTGTATTTTTCGTTCCAAACCTCTAATTTTGCAATTTTTGAAACTTAAATGTCAATATTTTTCATTTTGTTCTGAATTTACTACTTTTTAACAACAAATTCCCCAATTAGGTACAAAAATCTAAGGATTACCACTAAGTCATGAAAAATATGTGATAGAAACGCATGTAGAAAGTCGCGACAGAATTATTATATGTTCAACGAGTTTTTATATTTTTCATTCCAAACCTCTAATTTTGCAATTTTTTAAACTTAAATGTCAATATTTTCCAGTTTGTTCTGAATTTACTACTTTTTAACAACAAATTCCCCAATAAGGTACAAAAATGTAAGGATTATCACTACAGAATTATTATTTGTTTAACGAGTTTTCGTATTTCTCGTTACAACCCTCTAATTTTGCAAATTTCGAAACTATTGGGTTGATGCAAAAGTTATGACCTTTTTTTACATATACAATTAAACATTTTTTTTTTAGATTTATGTTATTTATTTAATCAATTATATAATTTCCATCAGTTCTTACAACCTTCTGCCATCTTTCTTTCAACTTATTAATACCATTAGTGTAAAATTCCGTGGATTTTGATGCGAAAAATGTAGTAAGGGATGTTTTTACCTGCTCTATTGTATCAAATTTCGGAAATAATCGGAATAAGATAAAATCGGAAGGAGCAAGATCTGGAGAATACGGTGGATGCAAAAAACGTTCATGTTTTTGTCTCGCACTCAAAGCAACGCACGTTGAAACACGATCCAATAAATTGGGAGCCGACAATTGATGAGGTATCCAAACGTCGTACCGCGAAACCATCCCCATACGCTTCAAATGTCTTAATACGGTTGTTTGGTTGACTCCCATCATCGACGCGATCTCCCTGGTGGTTAGATGTGGATTGGTGTCAATTATGACTTTTAACTTGTCGTCATCAGACTTCAATGGCCGCCCGATACGTGGTTTATCAATTAGTGAAAAATCCCGAGATCGGAATTTTGTAAACCATCTTCGTACCTGTCGAACTTTGATGACATCTGCTCCATACACTTCGCAAATGTTTTTGGTTGCCACACTCGCGGTATTGTCTTTACGGAATTCATAAAGTAAACAATGACGCAAATGCACTTCATCGACCGACATTTTGAAAAAATACAAGGGCTCTTCACTGTACTCTGGTCAGGCCAAAACTGAATAGAAAGTAGAGTGAAAGCATCCTTTAAACAATAGAATCATTTAAAAGAAGATACTATTCATCATTTCTTACCTGGGAATTTTTTTACCTGGGATCACTAAAAACGGTCATAAAAAATTCACCAACTACGTACAAAAACACAAGGGTTATCAATGAAGCTTGAAAAATATGTGAAAGAAACGCATTTGCGTTAATTATGATATAAAACGTCAGAACCTGCTAAATATGTGTGAATATTTGTTAGTAATATACGGAAAATTCACACTTTTGACTCGAAAAACTGGCATTGACAGGAATGTTTAAGAAAACATGTAGAAAATCACGACACAATTATTATTTGTTCAACGAGTTTTCATATTTTTCGTTCCAACTCTCTAATTTTGCAAATTTTGAAACTTAAATGTCAATATTTTCCAGTTTGTTCTGAATTTACCACTTTTTAACAACAAATTCGCCAATAAGGTACAAATACCTAAGAATTATCAATGAAGCATGAAAAATATGTGATAGAAACGCATTTGCGTTAATTATGATATAAAACGTCAAAACCTGCTAAACCTGTATGAACATTTGTTAGTAATAGACGGAAATTTCATACTTTTCACTCGAAAAACTGGCATTGACAGGAAAGTTTACGAGTACATGTAGAAAATCATTACAGAATTATTATTTGTTCAACGAATTTTCGTATTTTTCGTTCCAACCCTCTAATTCTGCCAATTTTGAAACTTAAATGTCAATATTTTTCAGTTTGTTCTGAATTTACTACTTTTTAACAACAGATTCGCCAATTAGGTACAAATATCTAAGGATTATGAATGAAGCATAAAAATATGGGATAGAAACGCATTTGTGTTAATTATCATATAAAACGTCAAAACCTGCTAAACCTGTATGAACATTTGTTAGTAATAGACGGAAATTTCATACTTTTCACTCGAAAAACTGCCATTGACACAAAAGTTTACGAAGACATGTAGAAAATCACGACAGAAATATAATTGGTTCGACGAGTTTTTGTATTTTTCGTTCCAAAACTCTAATTTTGCAATTTTTGAAACTTATAGTCAATATTTTTCATTTTGTTCTGAATTTACTACTTTTTAACAACAAATTCCCCAATTAGGTACAAAAATCTAAGGATTACCACTAAGTCATGAAAAATATGTGATAGAAACGCATGTAGAAAGTCGCGACAGAATTATTATATGTTCAACGAGTTTTTGTATTTTTCATTCCAAACCTCTAATTTTGCAATTTTTTAAACTTAAATGTCAATATTTTCCAGTTTGTTCTGAATTTACTACTTTTTAACAACAAATTCCCCAATAAGGTACAAAAATGTAAGGATTATCACTACAGAATTATTATTTGTTTAACGAGTTTTCGTATTTTTCGTTACAACCCTCTAATTTTGCAAATTTTGAAACTATTGGGTTGATGCAAAAGTTATGACCTTTTTTTTACATATACAATTAAACATTTTTTTTTTAGATTTATATTATTTATTTAATCAATTATATAATTTCCATCAGTTCTTACAACCTTCTGCCATCTTTCTTTCAACTTATTAATACCATTAGTGTAAAATTCCGTGGATTTTGATGCGAAAAATGTAGTAAGGGATGTTTTTACCTGCTCTATTGTATCAAATTTCGGAAATAATCGGAATAAGATAAAATCGGAAGGAGCAAGATCTGGAGAATACGGTGGATGCAAAAAACGTTCATGTTTTTGTCTCGCACTCAAAGCAACGCACGTTGAAACACGATCCAATAAATTGGGAGCCGACAATTGATGAGGTATCCAAACGTCGTACCGCGAAACCATCCCCATACGCTTCAAATGTCTTAATACGGTTGTTTGGTTGACTCCCATCATCGACGCGATCTCCCTGGTGGTTAGATGTGGATTGGTGTCAATTATGACTTTTAACTTGTCGTCATCAGACTTCAATGGCCGCCCGATACGTGGTTTATCAATTAGTGAAAAATCCCGAGATCGGAATTTTGTAAACCATCTTCGTACCTGTCGAACTTTGATGACATCTGCTCCATACACTTCGCAAATGTTTTTGGTTGCCACACTCGCGGTATTGTCTTTACGGAATTCATAAAGTAAACAATGACGCAAATGCACTTCATCGACCGACATTTTGAAAAAATACAAGGGCTCTTCACTGTACTCTGGTCAGGCCAAAACTGAATAGAAAGTAGAGTGAAAGCATCCTTTAAACAATAGAATCATTTAAAAGAAGATACTATTCATCATTTCTTACCTGGGAATTTTTTTACCTGGGATCACTAAAAACGGTCATAAAAAATTCACCAACTACGTACAAAAACACAAGGGTTATCAATGAAGCTTGAAAAATATGTGAAAGAAACGCATTTGCGTTAATTATGATATAAAACGTCAGAACCTGCTAAATATGTGTGAATATTTGTTAGTAATATACGGAAAATTCACACTTTTGACTCGAAAAACTGGCATTGACAGGAATGTTTAAGAAAACATGTAGAAAATCACGACACAATTATTATTTGTTCAACGAGTTTTCATATTTTTCGTTCCAACTCTCTAATTTTGCAAATTTTGAAACTTAAATGTCAATATTTTCCAGTTTGTTCTGAATTTACCACTTTTTAACAACAAATTCGCCAATAAGGTACAAATACCTAAGAATTATCAATGAAGCATGAAAAATATGTGATAGAAACGCATTTGCGTTAATTATGATATAAAACGTCAAAACCTGCTAAACCTGTATGAACATTTGTTAGTAATAGACGGAAATTTCATACTTTTCACTCGAAAAACTGGCATTGACAGGAAAGTTTACGAGTACATGTAGAAAATCATTACAGAATTATTATTTGTTCAACGAATTTTCGTATTTTTCGTTCCAACCCTCTAATTCTGCCAATTTTGAAACTTAAATGTCAATATTTTTCAGTTTGTTCTGAATTTACTACTTTTTAACAACAGATTCGTCAATTAGGTACAAATATCTAAGGATTATGAATGAAGCATAAAAATATGGGATAGAAACGCATTTGTGTTAATTATCATATAAAACGTCAAAACCTGCTAAACCTGTATGAACATTTGTTAGTAATAGACGGAAATTTCATACTTTTCACTCGAAAAACTGCCATTGACACAAAAGTTTACGAAGACATGTAGAAAATCACGACAGAAATATAATTGGTTCAACGAGTTTTTGTATTTTTCGTTCCAAACCTCTAATTTTGCAATTTTTGAAACTTAAATGTCAATATTTTTCATTTTGTTCTGAATTTACTACTTTTTAACAACAAATTCCCCAATAAGGTACAAAAATGTAAGGATTATCACTACAGAATTATTATTTGTTTAACGAGTTTTCGTATTTTTCGTTACAACCCTCTAATTTTGCAAATTTTGAAACTATTGGGTTGATGCAAAAGTTATGACCTTTTTTTTACATATACAATTAAACATTTTTTTTTTAGATTTATATTATTTATTTAATCAATTATATAATTTCCATCAGTTCTTACAACCTTCTGCCATCTTTCTTTCAACTTATTAATACCATTAGTGTAAAATTCCGTGGATTTTGATGCGAAAAATGTAGTAAGGGATGTTTTTACCTGCTCTATTGTATCAAATTTCGGAAATAATCGGAATAAGATAAAATCGGAAGGAGCAAGATCTGGAGACTACGGTGGATGCAAAAAACGTTCATGTTTTTGTCTCGCACTCAAAGCAACGCACGTTGAAACACGATCCAATAAATTGGGAGCCGACAATTGATGAGGTATCCAAACGTCGTACCGCGAAACCATCCCCATACGCTTCAAATGTCTTAATACGGTTGTTTGGTTGACTCCCATCATCGACGCGATCTCCCTGGTGGTTAGATGTGGATTGGTGTCAATTATGACTTTTAACTTGTCGTCATCAGACTTCAATGGCCGCCCGATACGTGGTTTATCAATTAGTGAAAAATCCCGAGATCGGAGTTTTGTAAACCATCTTCGTACCTGTCGAACTTTGATGACATCTGCTCCATACACTTCGCAAATGTTTTTGGTTGCCACACTCGCGGTATTGTCTTTACGGAATTCATAAAGTAAACAATGACGCAAATGCACTTCATCGACCGACATTTTGAAAAAATACAAGGGCTCTTCACTGTACTCTGGTCAGGCCAAAACTGAATAGAAAGTAGAGTGAAAGCATCCTTTAAACAATAGAATCATTTAAAAGAAGATACTATTCATCATTTCTTACCTGGGAATTTTTTTACCTGGGATCACTAAAAACGGTCATAAAAAATTCACCAACTACGTACAAAAACACAAGGGTTATCAATGAAGCTTGAAAAATATGTGAAAGAAACGCATTTGCGTTAATTATGATATAAAACGTCAGAACCTGCTAAATATGTGTGAATATTTGTTAGTAATATACGGAAAATTCACACTTTTGACTCGAAAAACTGGCATTGACAGGAATGTTTAAGAAAACATGTAGAAAATCACGACACAATTATTATTTGTTCAACGAGTTTTCATATTTTTCGTTCCAACTCTCTAATTTTGCAAATTTTGAAACTTAAATGTCAATATTTTCCAGTTTGTTCTGAATTTACCACTTTTTAACAACAAATTCGCCAATAAGGTACAAATACCTAAGAATTATCAATGAAGCATGAAAAATATGTGATAGAAACGCATTTGCGTTAATTATGATATAAAACGTCAAAACCTGCTAAACCTGTATGAACATTTGTTAGTAATAGACGGAAATTTCATACTTTTCACTCGAAAAACTGGCATTGACAGGAAAGTTTACGAGTACATGTAGAAAATCATTACAGAATTATTATTTGTTCAACGAATTTTCGTATTTTTCGTTCCAACCCTCTAATTCTGCCAATTTTGAAACTTAAATGTCAATATTTTTCAGTTTGTTCTGAATTTACTACTTTTTAACAACAGATTCGCCAATTAGGTACAAATATCTAAGGATTATGAAAGAAGCATAAAAATATGGGATAGAAACGCATTTGTGTTAATTATCATATAAAACGTCAAAACCTGCTAAACCTGTATGAACATTTGTTAGTAATAGACGGAAATTTCATACTTTTCACTCGAAAAACTGCCATTGACACAAAAGTTTACGAAGACATGTAGAAAATCACGACAGAAATATAATTGGTTCGACGAGTTTTTGTATTTTTCGTTCCAAACCTCTAATTTTGCAATTTTTGAAACTTAAATGTCAATATTTTTCATTTTGTTCTAAATTTACTACTTTTTAACAACAAATTCCCCAATAAGGTACAAAAATGTAAGGATTATCACTACAGAATTATTATTTGTTTAACGAGTTTTCGTATTTTTCGTTACAACCCTCTAATTTTGCAAATTTTGAAACTATTGGGTTGATGCAAAAGTTATGACCTTTTTTTTACATATACAATTAAACATTTTTTTTTTAGATTTATATTATTTATTTAATCAATTATATAATTTCCATCTGTTCTTACAACCTTCTGCCATCTTTCTTTCAACTTATTAATACCATTAGTGTAAAATTCCGTGGATTTTGATGCGAAAAATGTAGTAAGGGATGTTTTTACCTGCTCTATTGTATCAAATTTCGGAAATAATCGGAATAAGATAAAATCGGAAGGAGCAAGATCTGGAGAATACGGTGGATGCAAAAAACGATCATGTTTTTGTCTCGCACTCAAAGCAACGCACGTTGAAACACGATCCAATAAATTGGGAGCCGACAATTGATGAGGTATCCAAACGTCGTACCGCGAAACCATCCCCATACGCTTCAAATGTCTTAATACGGTTGTTTGGTTGACTCCCATCATCGACGCGATCTCCCTGGTGGTTAGATGTGGATTGGTGTCAATTATGACTTTTAACTTGTCGTCATCAGACTTCAATGGCCGCCCGATACGTGGTTTATCAATTAGTGAAAAATCCCGAGATCGGAATTTTGTAAACCATCTTCGTACCTGTCGAACTTTGATGACATCTGCTCCATACACTTTGCAAATGTTTTTGGTTGCCACACTCGCGGTATTGTCTTTACGGAATTCATAAAGTAAACAATGACGCAAATGCACTTCATCGACCGACATTTTGAAAAAATACAAGGGCTCTTCACTGTACTCTGGTCAGGCCAAAACTGAATAGAAAGTAGAGTGAAAGCATCCTTTAAACAATAGAATCATTTAAAAGAAGATACTATTCATCATTTCTTACCTGGGAATTTTTTTACCTGGGATCACTAAAAACGGTCATAAAAAATTCACCAACTACGTACAAAAACACAAGGGTTATCAATGAAGCTTGAAAAATATGTGAAAGAAACGCATTTGCGTTAATTATGATATAAAACGTCAGAACCTGCTAAATATGTGTGAATATTTGTTAGTAATATACGGAAAATTCACACTTTTGACTCGAAAAACTGGCATTGACAGGAATGTTTAAGAAAACATGTAGAAAATCACGACACAATTATTATTTGTTCAACGAGTTTTCATATTTTTCGTTCCAACTCTCTAATTTTGCAAATTTTGAAACTTAAATGTCAATATTTTCCAGTTTGTTCTGAATTTACCACTTTTTAACAACAAATTCGCCAATAAGGTACAAATACCTAAGAATTATCAATGAAGCATGAAAAATATGTGATAGAAACGCATTTGCGTTAATTATGATATAAAACGTCAAAACCTGCTAAACCTGTATGAACATTTGTTAGTAATAGACGGAAATTTCATACTTTTCACTCGAAAAACTGGCATTGACAGGAAAGTTTACGAGTACATGTAGAAAATCATTACAGAATTATTATTTGTTCAACGAATTTTCGTATTTTTCGTTCCAACCCTCTAATTCTGCCAATTTTGAAACTTAAATGTCAATATTTTTCAGTTTGTTCTGAATTTACTACTTTTTAACAACAGATTCGCCAATTAGGTACAAATATCTAAGGATTATGAAAGAAGCATAAAAATATGGGATAGAAACGCATTTGTGTTAATTATCATATAAAACGTCAAAACCTGCTAAACCTGTATGAACATTTGTTAGTAATAGACGGAAATTTCATACTTTTCACTCGAAAAACTGCCATTGACACAAAAGTTTACGAAGACATGTAGAAAATCACGACAGAAATATAATTGGTTCGACGAGTTTTTGTATTTTTCGTTCCAAACCTCTAATTTTGCAATTTTTGAAACTTAAATGTCAATATTTTTCATTTTGTTCTAAATTTACTACTTTTTAACAACAAATTCCCCAATAAGGTACAAAAATGTAAGGATTATCACTACAGAATTATTATTTGTTTAACGAGTTTTCGTATTTTTCGTTACAACCCTCTAATTTTGCAAATTTTGAAACTATTGGGTTGATGCAAAAGTTATGACCTTTTTTTTACATATACAATTAAACATTTTTTTTTTAGATTTATATTATTTATTTAATCAATTATATAATTTCCATCTGTTCTTACAACCTTCTGCCATCTTTCTTTCAACTTATTAATACCATTAGTGTAAAATTCCGTGGATTTTGATGCGAAAAATGTAGTAAGGGATGTTTTTACCTGCTCTATTGTATCAAATTTCGGAAATAATCGGAATAAGATAAAATCGGAAGGAGCAAGATCTGGAGACTACGGTGGATGCAAAAAACGTTCATGTTTTTGTCTCGCACTCAAAGCAACGCACGTTGAAACACGATCCAATAAATTGGGAGCCGACAATTGATGAGGTATCCAAACGTCGTACCGCGAAACCATCCCCATACGCTTCAAATGTCTTAATACGGTTGTTTGGTTGACTCCCATCATTGACACGATCTCCCTGGTGGTTAGATGTGGATTGGTGTCAATTATGACTTTTAACTTGTCGTCATCAGACTTCAATGGCCGCCCGATACGTGGTTTATCAATTAGTGAAAAATCCCGAGAGCGGAATTTTGTAAACCATCTTCGTACCTGTCGAACTTTGATGACATCTGCTCCATACACTTCGCAAATGTTTTTGGTTGCCACACTCGCGGTATTGTCTTTACGGAATTCATAAAGTAAACAATGACGCAAATGCACTTCATCGACCGACATTTTGAAAAAATACAAGGGCTCTTCACTGTACTCTGGTCAGGCCAAAACTGAATAGAAAGTAGAGTGAAAGCATCCTTTAAACAATAGAATCATTTAAAAGAAGATACTATTCATCATTTCTTACCTGGGAATTTTTTTACCTGGGATCACTAAAAACGGTCATAAAAAATTCACCAACTACGTACAAAAACACAAGGGTTATCAATGAAGCTTGAAAAATATGTGAAAGAAACGCATTTGCGTTAATTATGATATAAAACGTCAGAACCTGCTAAATATGTGTGAATATTTGTTAGTAATATACGGAAAATTCACACTTTTGACTCGAAAAACTGGCATTGACAGGAATGTTTAAGAAAACATGTAGAAAATCACGACACAATTATTATTTGTTCAACGAGTTTTCATATTTTTCGTTCCAACTCTCTAATTTTGCAAATTTTGAAACTTAAATGTCAATATTTTCCAGTTTGTTCTGAATTTACCACTTTTTAACAACAAATTCGCCAATAAGGTACAAATACCTAAGAATTATCAATGAAGCATGAAAAATATGTGATAGAAACGCATTTGCGTTAATTATGATATAAAACGTCAAAACCTGCTAAACCTGTATGAACATTTGTTAGTAATAGACGGAAATTTCATACTTTTCACTCGAAAAACTGCCATTGACACAAAAGTTTACGAAGACATGTAGAAAATCACGACAGAAATATAATTGGTTCGACGAGTTTTTGTATTTTTCGTTCCAAACCTCTAATTTTGCAATTTTTGAAACTTAAATGTCAATATTTTTCATTTTGTTCTAAATTTACTACTTTTTAACAACAAATTCCCCAATAAGGTACAAAAATGTAAGGATTATCACTACAGAATTATTATTTGTTTAACGAGTTTTCGTATTTTTCGTTACAACCCTCTAATTTTGCAAATTTTGAAACTATTGGGTTGATGCAAAAGTTATGACCTTTTTTTTACATATACAATTAAACATTTTTTTTTTAGATTTATATTATTTATTTAATCAATTATATAATTTCCATCTGTTCTTACAACCTTCTGCCATCTTTCTTTCAACTTATTAATACCATTAGTGTAAAATTCCGTGGATTTTGATGCGAAAAATGTAGTAAGGGATGTTTTTACCTGCTCTATTGTATCAAATTTCGGAAATAATCGGAATAAGATAAAATCGGAAGGAGCAAGATCTGGAGACTACGGTGGATGCAAAAAACGTTCATGTTTTTGTCTCGCACTCAAAGCAACGCACGTTGAAACACGATCCAATAAATTGGGAGCCGACAATTGATGAGGTATCCAAACGTCGTACCGCGAAACCATCCCCATACGCTTCAAATGTCTTAATACGGTTGTTTGGTTGACTCCCATCATTGACACGATCTCCCTGGTGGTTAGATGTGGATTGGTGTCAATTATGACTTTTAACTTGTCGTCATCAGACTTCAATGGCCGCCCGATACGTGGTTTATCAATTAGTGAAAAATCCCGAGAGCGGAATTTTGTAAACCATCTTCGTACCTGTCGAACTTTGATGACATCTGCTCCATACACTTCGCAAATGTTTTTGGTTGCCACACTCGCGGTATTGTCTTTACGGAATTCATAAAGTAAACAATGACGCAAATGCACTTCATCGACCGACATTTTGAAAAAATACAAGGGCTCTTCACTGTACTCTGGTCAGGCCAAAACTGAATAGAAAGTAGAGTGAAAGCATCCTTTAAACAATAGAATCATTTAAAAGAAGATACTATTCATCATTTCTTACCTGGGAATTTTTTTACCTGGGATCACTAAAAACGGTCATAAAAAATTCACCAACTACGTACAAAAACACAAGGGTTATCAATGAAGCTTGAAAAATATGTGAAAGAAACGCATTTGCGTTAATTATGATATAAAACGTCAGAACCTGCTAAATATGTGTGAATATTTGTTAGTAATATACGGAAAATTCACACTTTTGACTCGAAAAACTGGCATTGACAGGAATGTTTAAGAAAACATGTAGAAAATCACGACACAATTATTATTTGTTCAACGAGTTTTCATATTTTTCGTTCCAACTCTCTAATTTTGCAAATTTTGAAACTTAAATGTCAATATTTTCCAGTTTGTTCTGAATTTACCACTTTTTAACAACAAATTCGCCAATAAGGTACAAATACCTAAGAATTATCAATGAAGCATGAAAAATATGTGATAGAAACGCATTTGCGTTAATTATGATATAAAACGTCAAAACCTGCTAAACCTGTATGAACATTTGTTAGTAATAGACGGAAATTTCATACTTTTCACTCGAAAAACTGGCATTGACAGGAAAGTTTACGAGTACATGTAGAAAATCATTACAGAATTATTATTTGTTCAACGAATTTTCGTATTTTTCGTTCCAACCCTCTAATTCTGCCAATTTTGAAACTTAAATGTCAATATTTTTCAGTTTGTTCTGAATTTACTACTTTTTAACAACAGATTCGCCAATTAGGTACAAATATCTAAGGATTATGAATGAAGCATAAAAATATGGGATAGAAACGCATTTGTGTTAATTATCATATAAAACGTCAAAACCTGCTAAACCTGTATGAACATTTGTTAGTAATAGACGGAAATTTCATACTTTTCACTCGAAAAACTGCCATTGACACAAAAGTTTACGAAGACATGTAGAAAATCACGACAGAAATATAATTGGTTCGACGAGTTTTTGTATTTTTCGTTCCAAACCTCTAATTTTGCAATTTTTGAAACTTAAATGTCAATATTTTTCATTTTGTTCTGAATTTACTACTTTTTAACAACAAATTCCCCAATTAGGTACAAAAATCTAAGGATTACCACTAAGTCATGAAAAATATGTGATAGAAACGCATGTAGAAAGTCGCGACAGAATTATTATATGTTCAACGAGTTTTTGTATTTTTCATTCCAAACCTCTAATTTTGCAATTTTTTAAACTTAAATGTCAATATTTTCCAGTTTGTTCTGAATTTACTACTTTTTAACAACAAATTCCCCAATAAGGTACAAAAATGTAAGGATTATCACTACAGAATTATTATTTGTTTAACGAGTTTTCGTATTTTTCGTTACAACCCTCTAATTTTGCAAATTTTGAAACTATTGGGTTGATGCAAAAGTTATGACCTTTTTTTTACATATACAATTAAACATTTTTTTTTTAGATTTATATTATTTATTTAATCAATTATATAATTTCCATCAGTTCTTACAACCTTCTGCCATCTTTCTTTCAACTTATTAATACCATTAGTGTAAAATTCCGTGGATTTTGATGCGAAAAATGTAGTAAGGGATGTTTTTACCTGCTCTATTGTATCAAATTTCGGAAATAATCGGAATAAGATAAAATCGGAAGGAGCAAGATCTGGAGAATACGGTGGATGCAAAAAACGATCATGTTTTTGTCTCGCACTCAAAGCAACGCACGTTGAAACACGATCCAATAAATTGGGAGCCGACAATTGATGAGGTATCCAAACGTCGTACCGCGAAACCATCCCCATACGCTTCAAATGTCTTAATACGGTTGTTTGGTTGACTCCCATCATCGACGCGATCTCCCTGGTGGTTAGATGTGGATTGGTGTCAATTATGACTTTTAACTTGTCGTCATCAGACTTCAATGGCCGCCCGATACGTGGTTTATCAATTAGTGAAAAATCCCGAGATCGGAATTTTGTAAACCATCTTCGTACCTGTCGAACTTTGATGACATCTGCTCCATACACTTCGCAAATGTTTTTGGTTGCCACACTCGCGGTATTGTCTTTACGGAATTCATAAAGTAAACAATGACGCAAATGCACTTCATCGACCGACATTTTGAAAAAATACAAGGGCTCTTCACTGTACTCTGGTCAGGCCAAAACTGAATAGAAAGTAGAGTGAAAGCATCCTTTAAACAATAGAATCATTTAAAAGAAGATACTATTCATCATTTCTTACCTGGGAATTTTTTTACCTGGGATCACTAAAAACGGTCATAAAAAATTCACCAACTACGTACAAAAACACAAGGGTTATCAATGAAGCTTGAAAAATATGTGAAAGAAACGCATTTGCGTTAATTATGATATAAAACGTCAGAACCTGCTAAATATGTGTGAATATTTGTTAGTAATATACGGAAAATTCACACTTTTGACTCGAAAAACTGGCATTGACAGGAATGTTTAAGAAAACATGTAGAAAATCACGACACAATTATTATTTGTTCAACGAGTTTTCATATTTTTCGTTCCAACTCTCTAATTTTGCAAATTTTGAAACTTAAATGTCAATATTTTCCAGTTTGTTCTGAATTTACCACTTTTTAACAACAAATTCGCCAATAAGGTACAAATACCTAAGAATTATCAATGAAGCATGAAAAATATGTGATAGAAACGCATTTGCGTTAATTATGATATAAAACGTCAAAACCTGCTAAACCTGTATGAACATTTGTTAGTAATAGACGGAAATTTCATACTTTTCACTCGAAAAACTGGCATTGACAGGAAAGTTTACGAGTACATGTAGAAAATCATTACAGAATTATTATTTGTTCAACGAATTTTCGTATTTTTCGTTCCAACCCTCTAATTCTGCCAATTTTGAAACTTAAATGTCAATATTTTTCAGTTTGTTCTGAATTTACTACTTTTTAACAACAGATTCGCCAATTAGGTACAAATATCTAAGGATTATGAATGAAGCATAAAAATATGGGATAGAAACGCATTTGTGTTAATTATCATATAAAACGTCAAAACCTGCTAAACCTGTATGAACATTTGTTAGTAATAGACGGAAATTTCATACTTTTCACTCGAAAAACTGCCATTGACACAAAAGTTTACGAAGACATGTAGAAAATCACGACAGAAATATAATTGGTTCGACGAGTTTTTGTATTTTTCGTTCCAAACCTCTAATTTTGCAATTTTTGAAACTTAAATGTCAATATTTTTCATTTTGTTCTGAATTTACTACTTTTTAACAACAAATTCCCCAATTAGGTACAAAAATCTAAGGATTACCACTAAGTCATGAAAAATATGTGATAGAAACGCATGTAGAAAGTCGCGACAGAATTATTATATGTTCAACGAGTTTTTGTATTTTTCATTCCAAACCTCTAATTTTGCAATTTTTTAAACTTAAATGTCAATATTTTCCAGTTTGTTCTGAATTTACTACTTTTTAACAACAAATTCCCCAATAAGGTACAAAAATGTAAGGATTATCACTACAGAATTATTATTTGTTTAACGAGTTTTCGTATTTTTCGTTACAACCCTCTAATTTTGCAAATTTTGAAACTATTGGGTTGATGCAAAAGTTATGACCTTTTTTTTACATATACAATTAAACATTTTTTTTTTAGATTTATATTATTTATTTAATCAATTATATAATTTCCATCAGTTCTTACAACCTTCTGCCATCTTTCTTTCAACTTATTAATACCATTAGTGTAAAATTCCGTGGATTTTGATGCGAAAAATGTAGTAAGGGATGTTTTTACCTGCTCTATTGTATCAAATTTCGGAAATAATCGGAATAAGATAAAATCGGAAGGAGCAAGATCTGGAGAATACGGTGGATGCAAAAAACGATCATGTTTTTGTCTCGCACTCAAAGCAACGCACGTTGAAACACGATCCAATAAATTGGGAGCCGACAATTGATGAGGTATCCAAACGTCGTACCGCGAAACCATCCCCATACGCTTCAAATGTCTTAATACGGTTGTTTGGTTGACTCCCATCATCGACGCGATCTCCCTGGTGGTTAGATGTGGATTGGTGTCAATTATGACTTTTAACTTGTCGTCATCAGACTTCAATGGCCGCCCGATACGTGGTTTATCAATTAGTGAAAAATCCCGAGATCGGAATTTTGTAAACCATCTTCGTACCTGTCGAACTTTGATGACATCTGCTCCATACACTTCGCAAATGTTTTTGGTTGCCACACTCGCGGTATTGTCTTTACGGAATTCATAAAGTAAACAATGACGCAAATGCACTTCATCGACCGACATTTTGAAAAAATACAAGGGCTCTTCACTGTACTCTGGTCAGGCCAAAACTGAATAGAAAGTAGAGTGAAAGCATCCTTTAAACAATAGAATCATTTAAAAGAAGATACTATTCATCATTTCTTACCTGGGAATTTTTTTACCTGGGATCACTAAAAACGGTCATAAAAAATTCACCAACTACGTACAAAAACACAAGGGTTATCAATGAAGCTTGAAAAATATGTGAAAGAAACGCATTTGCGTTAATTATGATATAAAACGTCAGAACCTGCTAAATATGTGTGAATATTTGTTAGTAATATACGGAAAATTCACACTTTTGACTCGAAAAACTGGCATTGACAGGAATGTTTAAGAAAACATGTAGAAAATCACGACACAATTATTATTTGTTCAACGAGTTTTCATATTTTTCGTTCCAACTCTCTAATTTTGCAAATTTTGAAACTTAAATGTCAATATTTTCCAGTTTGTTCTGAATTTACCACTTTTTAACAACAAATTCGCCAATAAGGTACAAATACCTAAGAATTATCAATGAAGCATGAAAAATATGTGATAGAAACGCATTTGCGTTAATTATGATATAAAACGTCAAAACCTGCTAAACCTGTATGAACATTTGTTAGTAATAGACGGAAATTTCATACTTTTCACTCGAAAAACTGGCATTGACAGGAAAGTTTACGAGTACATGTAGAAAATCATTACAGAATTATTATTTGTTCAACGAATTTTCGTATTTTTCGTTCCAACCCTCTAATTCTGCCAATTTTGAAACTTAAATGTCAATATTTTTCAGTTTGTTCTGAATTTACTACTTTTTAACAACAGATTCGCCAATTAGGTACAAATATCTAAGGATTATGAATGAAGCATAAAAATATGGGATAGAAACGCATTTGTGTTAATTATCATATAAAACGTCAAAACCTGCTAAACCTGTATGAACATTTGTTAGTAATAGACGGAAATTTCATACTTTTCACTCGAAAAACTGCCATTGACACAAAAGTTTACGAAGACATGTAGAAAATCACGACAGAAATATAATTGGTTCGACGAGTTTTTGTATTTTTCGTTCCAAACCTCTAATTTTGCAATTTTTGAAACTTAAATGTCAATATTTTTCATTTTGTTCTGAATTTACTACTTTTTAACAACAAATTCCCCAATTAGGTACAAAAATCTAAGGATTACCACTAAGTCATGAAAAATATGTGATAGAAACGCATGTAGAAAGTCGCGACAGAATTATTATATGTTCAACGAGTTTTTGTATTTTTCATTCCAAACCTCTAATTTTGCAATTTTTTAAACTTAAATGTCAATATTTTCCAGTTTGTTCTGAATTTACTACTTTTTAACAACAAATTCCCCAATAAGGTACAAAAATGTAAGGATTATCACTACAGAATTATTATTTGTTTAACGAGTTTTCGTATTTTTCGTTACAACCCTCTAATTTTGCAAATTTTGAAACTATTGGGTTGATGCAAAAGTTATGACCTTTTTTTTACATATACAATTAAACATTTTTTTTTTAGATTTATATTATTTATTTAATCAATTATATAATTTCCATCAGTTCTTACAACCTTCTGCCATCTTTCTTTCAACTTATTAATACCATTAGTGTAAAATTCCGTGGATTTTGATGCGAAAAATGTAGTAAGGGATGTTTTTACCTGCTCTATTGTATCAAATTTCGGAAATAATCGGAATAAGATAAAATCGGAAGGAGCAAGATCTGGAGAATACGGTGGATGCAAAAAACGATCATGTTTTTGTCTCGCACTCAAAGCAACGCACGTTGAAACACGATCCAATAAATTGGGAGCCGACAATTGATGAGGTATCCAAACGTCGTACCGCGAAACCATCCCCATACGCTTCAAATGTCTTAATACGGTTGTTTGGTTGACTCCCATCATCGACGCGATCTCCCTGGTGGTTAGATGTGGATTGGTGTCAATTATGACTTTTAACTTGTCGTCATCAGACTTCAATGGCCGCCCGATACGTGGTTTATCAATTAGTGAAAAATCCCGAGATCGGAATTTTGTAAACCATCTTCGTACCTGTCGAACTTTGATGACATCTGCTCCATACACTTTGCAAATGTTTTTGGTTGCCACACTCGCGGTATTGTCTTTACGGAATTCATAAAGTAAACAATGACGCAAATGCACTTCATCGACCGACATTTTGAAAAAATACAAGGGCTCTTCACTGTACTCTGGTCAGGCCAAAACTGAATAGAAAGTAGAGTGAAAGCATCCTTTAAACAATAGAATCATTTAAAAGAAGATACTATTCATCATTTCTTACCTGGGAATTTTTTTACCTGGGATCACTAAAAACGGTCATAAAAAATTCACCAACTACGTACAAAAACACAAGGGTTATCAATGAAGCTTGAAAAATATGTGAAAGAAACGCATTTGCGTTAATTATGATATAAAACGTCAGAACCTGCTAAATATGTGTGAATATTTGTTAGTAATATACGGAAAATTCACACTTTTGACTCGAAAAACTGGCATTGACAGGAATGTTTAAGAAAACATGTAGAAAATCACGACACAATTATTATTTGTTCAACGAGTTTTCATATTTTTCGTTCCAACTCTCTAATTTTGCAAATTTTGAAACTTAAATGTCAATATTTTCCAGTTTGTTCTGAATTTACCACTTTTTAACAACAAATTCGCCAATAAGGTACAAATACCTAAGAATTATCAATGAAGCATGAAAAATATGTGATAGAAACGCATTTGCGTTAATTATGATATAAAACGTCAAAACCTGCTAAACCTGTATGAACATTTGTTAGTAATAGACGGAAATTTCATACTTTTCACTCGAAAAACTGGCATTGACAGGAAAGTTTACGAGTACATGTAGAAAATCATTACAGAATTATTATTTGTTCAACGAATTTTCGTATTTTTCGTTCCAACCCTCTAATTCTGCCAATTTTGAAACTTAAATGTCAATATTTTTCAGTTTGTTCTGAATTTACTACTTTTTAACAACAGATTCGCCAATTAGGTACAAATATCTAAGGATTATGAATGAAGCATAAAAATATGGGATAGAAACGCATTTGTGTTAATTATCATATAAAACGTCAAAACCTGCTAAACCTGTATGAACATTTGTTAGTAATAGACGGAAATTTCATACTTTTCACTCGAAAAACTGCCATTGACACAAAAGTTTACGAAGACATGTAGAAAATCACGACAGAAATATAATTGGTTCAACGAGTTTTTGTATTTTTCGTTCCAAACCTCTAATTTTGCAATTTTTGAAACTTAAATGTCAATATTTTTCATTTTGTTCTGAATTTACTACTTTTTAACAACAAATTCCCCAATAAGGTACAAAAATGTAAGGATTATCACTACAGAATTATTATTTGTTTAACGAGTTTTCGTATTTTTCGTTACAACCCTCTAATTTTGCAAATTTTGAAACTATTGGGTTGATGCAAAAGTTATGACCTTTTTTTTACATATACAATTAAACATTTTTTTTTTAGATTTATATTATTTATTTAATCAATTATATAATTTCCATCAGTTCTTACAACCTTCTGCCATCTTTCTTTCAACTTATTAATACCATTAGTGTAAAATTCCGTGGATTTTGATGCGAAAAATGTAGTAAGGGATGTTTTTACCTGCTCTATTGTATCAAATTTCGGAAATAATCGGAATAAGATAAAATCGGAAGGAGCAAGATCTGGAGACTACGGTGGATGCAAAAAACGTTCATGTTTTTGTCTCGCACTCAAAGCAACGCACGTTGAAACACGATCCAATAAATTGGGAGCCGACAATTGATGAGGTATCCAAACGTCGTACCGCGAAACCATCCCCATACGCTTCAAATGTCTTAATACGGTTGTTTGGTTGACTCCCATCATCGACGCGATCTCCCTGGTGGTTAGATGTGGATTGGTGTCAATTATGACTTTTAACTTGTCGTCATCAGACTTCAATGGCCGCCCGATACGTGGTTTATCAATTAGTGAAAAATCCCGAGATCGGAATTTTGTAAACCATCTTCGTACCTGTCGAACTTTGATGACATCTGCTCCATACACTTCGCAAATGTTTTTGGTTGCCACACTCGCGGTATTGTCTTTACGGAATTCATAAAGTAAACAATGACGCAAATGCACTTCATCGACCGACATTTTGAAAAAATACAAGGGCTCTTCACTGTACTCTGGTCAGGCCAAAACTGAATAGAAAGTAGAGTGAAAGCATCCTTTAAACAATAGAATCATTTAAAAGAAGATACTATTCATCATTTCTTACCTGGGAATTTTTTTACCTGGGATCACTAAAAACGGTCATAAAAAATTCACCAACTACGTACAAAAACACAAGGGTTATCAATGAAGCTTGAAAAATATGTGAAAGAAACGCATTTGCGTTAATTATGATATAAAACGTCAGAACCTGCTAAATATGTGTGAATATTTGTTAGTAATATACGGAAAATTCACACTTTTGACTCGAAAAACTGGCATTGACAGGAATGTTTAAGAAAACATGTAGAAAATCACGACACAATTATTATTTGTTCAACGAGTTTTCATATTTTTCGTTCCAACTCTCTAATTTTGAAACTTAAATGTCAATATTTTCCAGTTTGTTCTGAATTTACCACTTTTTAACAACAAATTCGCCAATAAAGTACAAATACCTAAGAATTATCAATGAAGCATGAAAAATATGTGATAGAAACGCATTTGCGTTAATTATGATATAAAACGTCAAAACCTGCTAAACCTGTATGAACATTTGTTAGTAATAGACGGAAATTTCATACTTTTCACTCGAAAAACTGGCATTGACAGGAAAGTTTACGAGTACATGTAGAAAATCATTACAGAATTATTATTTGTTCAACGAATTTTCGTATTTTTCGTTCCAACCCTCTAATTCTGCCAATTTTGAAACTTAAATGTCAATATTTTTCAGTTTGTTCTGAATTTACTACGTTTTAACAACAGATTCGCCAATTAGGTACAAATATCTAAGGATTATGAATGAAGCATAAAAATATGGGATAGAAACGCATTTGTGTTAATTATCATATAAAACGTCAAAACCTGCTTAACCTGTATGAACATTTGTTAGTAATAGACGAAAATTTCATACTTTTCACTCGAAAAACTGCCATTGACACAAAAGTTTACGAAGACATGTAGAAAATCACGACAGAAATATAATTGGTTCGACGAGTTTTTGTATTTTTCGTTCCAAACCTCTAATTTTGCAATTTTTGAAACTTAAATGTCAATATTTTTCATTTTGTTCTGAATTTACTACTTTTTAACAACAAATTCCCCAATTAGGTACAAAAATCTAAGGATTACCACTAAGTCATGAAAAATATGTGATAGAAACGCATGTAGAAAGTCGCGACAGAATTATTATATGTTCAACGAGTTTTTGTATTTTTCATTCCAAACCTCTAATTTTGCAATTTTTTAAACTTAAATGTCAATATTTTCCAGTTTGTTCTGAATTTACTACTTTTTAACAACAAATTCCCCAATAAGGTACAAAAATGTAAGGATTATCACTACAGAATTATTATTTGTTTAACGAGTTTTCGTATTTTTCGTTACAACCCTCTAATTTTGCAAATTTTGAAACTATTGGGTTGATGCAAAAGTTATGACCTTTTTTTACATATACAATTAAACATTTTTTTTTTTAGATTTATGTTATTTATTTAATCAATTATATAATTTCCATCAGTTCTTACAACCTTCTGCCATCTTTCTTTCAACTTATTAATACCATTAGTGTAAAATTCCGTGGATTTTGATGCGAAAAATGTAGTAAGGGATGTTTTTACCTGCTCTATTGTATCAAATTTCGGAAATAATCGGAATAAGATAAAATCGGAAGGAGCAAGATCTGGAGAATACGGTGGATGCAAAAAACGTTCATGTTTTTGTCTCGCACTCAAAGCAACGCACGTTGAAACACGATCCAATAAATTGGGAGCCGACAATTGATGAGGTATCCAAACGTCGTACCGCGAAACCATCCCCATACGCTTCAAATGTCTTAATACGGTTGTTTGGTTGACTCCCATCATCGACGCGATCTCCCTGGTGGTTAGATGTGGATTGGTGTCAATTATGACTTTTAACTTGTCGTCATCAGACTTCAATGGCCGCCCGATACGTGGTTTATCAATTAGTGAAAAATCCCGAGATCGGAATTTTGTAAACCATCTTCGTACCTGTCGAACTTTGATGACATCTGCTCCATACACTTCGCAAATGTTTTTGGTTGCCACACTCGCGGTATTGTCTTTACGGAATTCATAAAGTAAACAATGACGCAAATGCACTTCATCGACCGACATTTTGAAAAAATACAAGGGCTCTTCACTGTACTCTGGTCAGGCCAAAACTGAATAGAAAGTAGAGTGAAAGCATCCTTTAAACAATAGAATCATTTAAAAGAAGATACTATTCATCATTTCTTACCTGGGAATTTTTTTACCTGGGATCACTAAAAACGGTCATAAAAAATTCACCAACTACGTACAAAAACACAAGGGTTATCAATGAAGCTTGAAAAATATGTGAAAGAAACGCATTTGCGTTAATTATGATATAAAACGTCAGAACCTGCTAAATATGTGTGAATATTTGTTAGTAATATACGGAAAATTCACACTTTTGACTCGAAAAACTGGCATTGACAGGAATGTTTAAGAAAACATGTAGAAAATCACGACACAATTATTATTTGTTCAACGAGTTTTCATATTTTTCGTTCCAACTCTCTAATTTTGCAAATTTTGAAACTTAAATGTCAATATTTTCCAGTTTGTTCTGAATTTACCACTTTTTAACAACAAATTCGCCAATAAGGTACAAATACCTAAGAATTATCAATGAAGCATGAAAAATATGTGATAGAAACGCATTTGCGTTAATTATGATATAAAACGTCAAAACCTGCTAAACCTGTATGAACATTTGTTAGTAATAGACGGAAATTTCATACTTTTCACTCGAAAAACTGGCATTGACAGGAAAGTTTACGAGTACATGTAGAAAATCATTACAGAATTATTATTTGTTCAACGAATTTTCGTATTTTTCGTTCCAACCCTCTAATTCTGCCAATTTTGAAACTTAAATGTCAATATTTTTCAGTTTGTTCTGAATTTACTACTTTTTAACAACAGATTCGCCAATTAGGTACAAATATCTAAGGATTATGAATGAAGCATAAAAATATGGGATAGAAACGCATTTGTGTTAATTATCATATAAAACGTCAAAACCTGCTAAACCTGTATGAACATTTGTTAGTAATAGACGGAAATTTCATACTTTTCACTCGAAAAACTGCCATTGACACAAAAGTTTACGAAGACATGTAGAAAATCACGACAGAAATATAATTGGTTCGACGAGTTTTTGTATTTTTCGTTCCAAACCTCTAATTTTGCAATTTTTGAAACTTAAATGTCAATATTTTTCATTTTGTTCTGAATTTACTACTTTTTAACAACAAATTCCCCAATTAGGTACAAAAATCTAAGGATTACCACTAAGTCATGAAAAATATGTGATAGAAACGCATGTAGAAAGTCGCGACAGAATTATTATATGTTCAACGAGTTTTTGTATTTTTCATTCCAAACCTCTAATTTTGCAATTTTTTAAACTTAAATGTCAATATTTTCCAGTTTGTTCTGAATTTACTACTTTTTAACAACAAATTCCCCAATAAGGTACAAAAATGTAAGGATTATCACTACAGAATTATTATTTGTTTAACGAGTTTTCGTATTTTTCGTTACAACCCTCTAATTTTGCAAATTTTGAAACTATTGGGTTGATGCAAAAGTTATGACCTTTTTTTTACATATACAATTAAACATTTTTTTTTTAGATTTATATTATTTATTTAATCAATTATATAATTTCCATCAGTTCTTACAACCTTCTGCCATCTTTCTTTCAACTTATTAATACCATTAGTGTAAAATTCCGTGGATTTTGATGCGAAAAATGTAGTAAGGGATGTTTTTACCTGCTCTATTGTATCAAATTTCGGAAATAATCGGAATAAGATAAAATCGGAAGGAGCAAGATCTGGAGAATACGGTGGATGCAAAAAACGATCATGTTTTTGTCTCGCACTCAAAGCAACGCACGTTGAAACACGATCCAATAAATTGGGAGCCGACAATTGATGAGGTATCCAAACGTCGTACCGCGAAACCATCCCCATACGCTTCAAATGTCTTAATACGGTTGTTTGGTTGACTCCCATCATCGACGCGATCTCCCTGGTTGTTAGATGTGGATTGGTGTCAATTATGACTTTTAACTTGTCGTCATCAGACTTCAATGGCCGCCCGATACGTGGTTTATCAATTAGTGAAAAATCCCGAGATCGGAATTTTGTAAACCATCTTCGTACCTGTCGAACTTTGATGACATCTGCTCCATACACTTCGCAAATGTTTTTGGTTGCCACACTCGCGGTATTGTCTTTACGGAATTCATAAAGTAAACAATGACGCAAATGCACTTCATCGACCGACATTTTGAAAAAATACAAGGGCTCTTCACTGTACTCTGGTCAGGCCAAAACTGAATAGAAAGTAGAGTGAAAGCATCCTTTAAACAATAGAATCATTTAAAAGAAGATACTATTCATCATTTCTTACCTGGGAATTTTTTTACCTGGGATCACTAAAAACGGTCATAAAAAATTCACCAACTACGTACAAAAACACAAGGGTTATCAATGAAGCTTGAAAAATATGTGAAAGAAACGCATTTGCGTTAATTATGATATAAAACGTCAGAACCTGCTAAATATGTGTGAATATTTGTTAGTAATATACGGAAAATTCACACTTTTGACTCGAAAAACTGGCATTGACAGGAATGTTTAAGAAAACATGTAGAAAATCACGACACAATTATTATTTGTTCAACGAGTTTTCATATTTTTCGTTCCAACTCTCTAATTTTGCAAATTTTGAAACTTAAATGTCAATATTTTCCAGTTTGTTCTGAATTTACCACTTTTTAACAACAAATTCGCCAATAAGGTACAAATACCTAAGAATTATCAATGAAGCATGAAAAATATGTGATAGAAACGCATTTGCGTTAATTATGATATAAAACGTCAAAACCTGCTAAACCTGTATGAACATTTGTTAGTAATAGACGGAAATTTCATACTTTTCACTCGAAAAACTGGCATTGACAGGAAAGTTTACGAGTACATGTAGAAAATCATTACAGAATTATTATTTGTTCAACGAATTTTCGTATTTTTCGTTCCAACCCTCTAATTCTGCCAATTTTGAAACTTAAATGTCAATATTTTTCAGTTTGTTCTGAATTTACTACTTTTTAACAACAGATTCGCCAATTAGGTACAAATATCTAAGGATTATGAATGAAGCATAAAAATATGGGATAGAAACGCATTTGTGTTAATTATCATATAAAACGTCAAAACCTGCTAAACCTGTATGAACATTTGTTAGTAATAGACGGAAATTTCATACTTTTCACTCGAAAAACTGCCATTGACACAAAAGTTTACGAAGACATGTAGAAAATCACGACAGAAATATAATTGGTTCGACGAGTTTTTGTATTTTTCGTTCCAAACCTCTAATTTTGCAATTTTTGAAACTTAAATGTCAATATTTTTCATTTTGTTCTGAATTTACTACTTTTTAACAACAAATTCCCCAATTAGGTACAAAAATCTAAGGATTACCACTAAGTCATGAAAAATATGTGATAGAAACGCATGTAGAAAGTCGCGACAGAATTATTATATGTTCAACGAGTTTTTGTATTTTTCATTCCAAACCTCTAATTTTGCAATTTTTTAAACTTAAATGTCAATATTTTCCAGTTTGTTCTGAATTTACTACTTTTTAACAACAAATTCCCCAATAAGGTACAAAAATGTAAGGATTATCACTACAGAATTATTATTTGTTTAACGAGTTTTCGTATTTTTCGTTACAACCCTCTAATTTTGCAAATTTTGAAACTATTGGGTTGATGCAAAAGTTATGACCTTTTTTTTACATATACAATTAAACATTTTTTTTTTAGATTTATATTATTTATTTAATCAATTATATAATTTCCATCAGTTCTTACAACCTTCTGCCATCTTTCTTTCAACTTATTAATACCATTAGTGTAAAATTCCGTGGATTTTGATGCGAAAAATGTAGTAAGGGATGTTTTTACCTGCTCTATTGTATCAAATTTCGGAAATAATCGGAATAAGATAAAATCGGAAGGAGCAAGATCTGGAGAATACGGTGGATGCAAAAAACGATCATGTTTTTGTCTCGCACTCAAAGCAACGCACGTTGAAACACGATCCAATAAATTGGGAGCCGACAATTGATGAGGTATCCAAACGTCGTACCGCGAAACC
This sequence comes from Odontocerum albicorne, assembly GCA_949825065.1. Lineage (NCBI taxonomy): Eukaryota > Metazoa > Arthropoda > Insecta > Trichoptera > Odontoceridae > Odontocerum > Odontocerum albicorne. The sequence continues at coordinate 18,392,427 of OX463860.1, read as the reverse complement.
ATCCCCATACGCTTCAAATGTCTTAATACGGTTGTTTGGTTGACTCCCATCATCGACGCGATCTCCCTGGTGGTTAGATGTGGATTGGTGTCAATTATGACTTTTAACTTGTCGTCATCAGACTTCAATGGCCGCCCGATACGTGGTTTATCAATTAGTGAAAAATCCCGAGATCGGAATTTTGTAAACCATCTTCGTACCTGTCGAACTTTGATGACATCTGCTCCATACACTTTGCAAATGTTTTTGGTTGCCACACTCGCGGTATTGTCTTTACGGAATTCATAAAGTAAACAATGACGCAAATGCACTTCATCGACCGACATTTTGAAAAAATACAAGGGCTCTTCACTGTACTCTGGTCAGGCCAAAACTGAATAGAAAGTAGAGTGAAAGCATCCTTTAAACAATAGAATCATTTAAAAGAAGATACTATTCATCATTTCTTACCTGGGAATTTTTTTACCTGGGATCACTAAAAACGGTCATAAAAAATTCACCAACTACGTACAAAAACACAAGGGTTATCAATGAAGCTTGAAAAATATGTGAAAGAAACGCATTTGCGTTAATTATGATATAAAACGTCAGAACCTGCTAAATATGTGTGAATATTTGTTAGTAATATACGGAAAATTCACACTTTTGACTCGAAAAACTGGCATTGACAGGAATGTTTAAGAAAACATGTAGAAAATCACGACACAATTATTATTTGTTCAACGAGTTTTCATATTTTTCGTTCCAACTCTCTAATTTTGCAAATTTTGAAACTTAAATGTCAATATTTTCCAGTTTGTTCTGAATTTACCACTTTTTAACAACAAATTCGCCAATAAGGTACAAATACCTAAGAATTATCAATGAAGCATGAAAAATATGTGATAGAAACGCATTTGCGTTAATTATGATATAAAACGTCAAAACCTGCTAAACCTGTATGAACATTTGTTAGTAATAGACGGAAATTTCATACTTTTCACTCGAAAAACTGGCATTGACAGGAAAGTTTACGAGTACATGTAGAAAATCATTACAGAATTATTATTTGTTCAACGAATTTTCGTATTTTTCGTTCCAACCCTCTAATTCTGCCAATTTTGAAACTTAAATGTCAATATTTTTCAGTTTGTTCTGAATTTACTACTTTTTAACAACAGATTCGCCAATTAGGTACAAATATCTAAGGATTATGAATGAAGCATAAAAATATGGGATAGAAACGCATTTGTGTTAATTATCATATAAAACGTCAAAACCTGCTAAACCTGTATGAACATTTGTTAGTAATAGACGGAAATTTCATACTTTTCACTCGAAAAACTGCCATTGACACAAAAGTTTACGAAGACATGTAGAAAATCACGACAGAAATATAATTGGTTCAACGAGTTTTTGTATTTTTCGTTCCAAACCTCTAATTTTGCAATTTTTGAAACTTAAATGTCAATATTTTTCATTTTGTTCTGAATTTACTACTTTTTAACAACAAATTCCCCAATAAGGTACAAAAATGTAAGGATTATCACTACAGAATTATTATTTGTTTAACGAGTTTTCGTATTTTTCGTTACAACCCTCTAATTTTGCAAATTTTGAAACTATTGGGTTGATGCAAAAGTTATGACCTTTTTTTTACATATACAATTAAACATTTTTTTTTTAGATTTATATTATTTATTTAATCAATTATATAATTTCCATCAGTTCTTACAACCTTCTGCCATCTTTCTTTCAACTTATTAATACCATTAGTGTAAAATTCCGTGGATTTTGATGCGAAAAATGTAGTAAGGGATGTTTTTACCTGCTCTATTGTATCAAATTTCGGAAATAATCGGAATAAGATAAAATCGGAAGGAGCAAGATCTGGAGACTACGGTGGATGCAAAAAACGTTCATGTTTTTGTCTCGCACTCAAAGCAACGCACGTTGAAACACGATCCAATAAATTGGGAGCCGACAATTGATGAGGTATCCAAACGTCGTACCGCGAAACCATCCCCATACGCTTCAAATGTCTTAATACGGTTGTTTGGTTGACTCCCATCATCGACGCGATCTCCCTGGTGGTTAGATGTGGATTGGTGTCAATTATGACTTTTAACTTGTCGTCATCAGACTTCAATGGCCGCCCGATACGTGGTTTATCAATTAGTGAAAAATCCCGAGATCGGAATTTTGTAAACCATCTTCGTACCTGTCGAACTTTGATGACATCTGCTCCATACACTTCGCAAATGTTTTTGGTTGCCACACTCGCGGTATTGTCTTTACGGAATTCATAAAGTAAACAATGACGCAAATGCACTTCATCGACCGACATTTTGAAAAAATACAAGGGCTCTTCACTGTACTCTGGTCAGGCCAAAACTGAATAGAAAGTAGAGTGAAAGCATCCTTTAAACAATAGAATCATTTAAAAGAAGATACTATTCATCATTTCTTACCTGGGAATTTTTTTACCTGGGATCACTAAAAACGGTCATAAAAAATTCACCAACTACGTACAAAAACACAAGGGTTATCAATGAAGCTTGAAAAATATGTGAAAGAAACGCATTTGCGTTAATTATGATATAAAACGTCAGAACCTGCTAAATATGTGTGAATATTTGTTAGTAATATACGGAAAATTCACACTTTTGACTCGAAAAACTGGCATTGACAGGAATGTTTAAGAAAACATGTAGAAAATCACGACACAATTATTATTTGTTCAACGAGTTTTCATATTTTTCGTTCCAACTCTCTAATTTTGAAACTTAAATGTCAATATTTTCCAGTTTGTTCTGAATTTACCACTTTTTAACAACAAATTCGCCAATAAAGTACAAATACCTAAGAATTATCAATGAAGCATGAAAAATATGTGATAGAAACGCATTTGCGTTAATTATGATATAAAACGTCAAAACCTGCTAAACCTGTATGAACATTTGTTAGTAATAGACGGAAATTTCATACTTTTCACTCGAAAAACTGGCATTGACAGGAAAGTTTACGAGTACATGTAGAAAATCATTACAGAATTATTATTTGTTCAACGAATTTTCGTATTTTTCGTTCCAACCCTCTAATTCTGCCAATTTTGAAACTTAAATGTCAATATTTTTCAGTTTGTTCTGAATTTACTACGTTTTAACAACAGATTCGCCAATTAGGTACAAATATCTAAGGATTATGAATGAAGCATAAAAATATGGGATAGAAACGCATTTGTGTTAATTATCATATAAAACGTCAAAACCTGCTTAACCTGTATGAACATTTGTTAGTAATAGACGAAAATTTCATACTTTTCACTCGAAAAACTGCCATTGACACAAAAGTTTACGAAGACATGTAGAAAATCACGACAGAAATATAATTGGTTCGACGAGTTTTTGTATTTTTCGTTCCAAACCTCTAATTTTGCAATTTTTGAAACTTAAATGTCAATATTTTTCATTTTGTTCTGAATTTACTACTTTTTAACAACAAATTCCCCAATTAGGTACAAAAATCTAAGGATTACCACTAAGTCATGAAAAATATGTGATAGAAACGCATGTAGAAAGTCGCGACAGAATTATTATATGTTCAACGAGTTTTTGTATTTTTCATTCCAAACCTCTAATTTTGCAATTTTTTAAACTTAAATGTCAATATTTTCCAGTTTGTTCTGAATTTACTACTTTTTAACAACAAATTCCCCAATAAGGTACAAAAATGTAAGGATTATCACTACAGAATTATTATTTGTTTAACGAGTTTTCGTATTTTTCGTTACAACCCTCTAATTTTGCAAATTTTGAAACTATTGGGTTGATGCAAAAGTTATGACCTTTTTTTACATATACAATTAAACATTTTTTTTTTTAGATTTATGTTATTTATTTAATCAATTATATAATTTCCATCAGTTCTTACAACCTTCTGCCATCTTTCTTTCAACTTATTAATACCATTAGTGTAAAATTCCGTGGATTTTGATGCGAAAAATGTAGTAAGGGATGTTTTTACCTGCTCTATTGTATCAAATTTCGGAAATAATCGGAATAAGATAAAATCGGAAGGAGCAAGATCTGGAGAATACGGTGGATGCAAAAAACGTTCATGTTTTTGTCTCGCACTCAAAGCAACGCACGTTGAAACACGATCCAATAAATTGGGAGCCGACAATTGATGAGGTATCCAAACGTCGTACCGCGAAACCATCCCCATACGCTTCAAATGTCTTAATACGGTTGTTTGGTTGACTCCCATCATCGACGCGATCTCCCTGGTGGTTAGATGTGGATTGGTGTCAATTATGACTTTTAACTTGTCGTCATCAGACTTCAATGGCCGCCCGATACGTGGTTTATCAATTAGTGAAAAATCCCGAGATCGGAATTTTGTAAACCATCTTCGTACCTGTCGAACTTTGATGACATCTGCTCCATACACTTCGCAAATGTTTTTGGTTGCCACACTCGCGGTATTGTCTTTACGGAATTCATAAAGTAAACAATGACGCAAATGCACTTCATCGACCGACATTTTGAAAAAATACAAGGGCTCTTCACTGTACTCTGGTCAGGCCAAAACTGAATAGAAAGTAGAGTGAAAGCATCCTTTAAACAATAGAATCATTTAAAAGAAGATACTATTCATCATTTCTTACCTGGGAATTTTTTTACCTGGGATCACTAAAAACGGTCATAAAAAATTCACCAACTACGTACAAAAACACAAGGATTATCAATGAAGCTTGAAAAATATGTGAAAGAAACGCATTTGCGTTAATTATGATATAAAACGTCAGAACCTGCTAAATATGTGTGAATATTTGTTAGTAATATACGGAAAATTCACACTTTTGACTCGAAAAACTGGCATTGACAGGAATGTTTAAGAAAACATGTAGAAAATCACGACACAATTATTATTTGTTCAACGAGTTTTCATATTTTTCGTTCCAACTCTCTAATTTTGCAAATTTTGAAACTTAAATGTCAATATTTTTCAGTTTGTTCTGAATTTACTACGTTTTAACAACAGATTCGCCAATTAGGTACAAATATCTAAGGATTATGAATGAAGCATAAAAATATGGGATAGAAACGCATTTGTGTTAATTATCATATAAAACGTCAAAACCTGCTTAACCTGTATGAACATTTGTTAGTAATAGACGGAAATTTCATACTTTTCACTCGAAAAACTGCCATTGACACAAAAGTTTACGAAGACATGTAGAAAATCACGACAGAAATATAATTGGTTCGACGAGTTTTTGTATTTTTCGTTCCAAACCTCTAATTTTGCAATTTTTGAAACTTAAATGTCAATATTTTTCATTTTGTTCTGAATTTACTACTTTTTAACAACAAATTCCCCAATAAGGTACAAAAATGTAAGGATTATCACTACAGAATTATTATTTGTTTAACGAGTTTTCATATTTTTCGTTACAACCCTCTAATTTTGCAAATTTTGAAACTATTGGGTTGATGCAAAAGTTATGACCTTTTTTTTACATATACAATTAAAAAAATTTTTTTTAGATTTATATTATTTATTTAATCAATTATATAATTTCCATCAGTTCTTACAACCTTCTGCCATCTTTCTTTCAACTTATTAATACCATTAGTGTAAAATTCCGTGGATTTTGATGCGAAAAATGTAGTAAGGGATGTTTTTACCTGCTCTATTGTATCAAATTTCGGAAATAATCGGAATAAGATAAAATCGGAAGGAGCAAGATCTGGAGACTACGGTGTTAGCAAAAAACGTTCATGTTTTTGTCTCGCACTCAAAGCAACGCACGTTGAAACACGATCCAATAAATTGGGAGCCGACAATTGATGAGGTATCCAAACGTCGTACCGCGAAACCATCCCCATACGCTTCAAATGTCTTAATACGGTTGTTTGGTTGACTCCCATCATCGACGCGATCTCCCTGGTGGTTAGATGTGGATTGGTGTCAATTATGACTTTTAACTTGTCGTCATCAGACTTCAATGGCCGCCCGATACGTGGTTTATCAATTAGTGAAAAATCCCGAGATCGGAATTTTGTAAACCATCTTCGTACCTGTCGAACTTTGATGACATCTGCTCCATACACTTCGCAAATGTTTTTGGTTGCCACACTCGCGGTATTGTCTTTACGGAATTCATAAAGTAAACAATGACGCAAATGCACTTCATCGACCGACATTTTGAAAAAATACAAGGGCTCTTCACTGTACTCTGGTCAGGCCAAAACTGAATAGAAAGTAGAGTGAAAGCATCCTTTAAACAATAGAATCATTTAAAAGAAGATACTATTCATCATTTCTTACCTGGGAATTTTTTTACCTGGGATCACTAAAAACGGTCATAAAAAATTCACCAACTACGTACAAAAACACAAGGGTTATCAATGAAGCTTGAAAAATATGTGAAAGAAACGCATTTGCGTTAATTATGATATAAAACGTCAGAACCTGCTAAATATGTGTGAATATTTGTTAGTAATATACGGAAAATTCACACTTTTGACTCGAAAAACTGGCATTGACAGGAATGTTTAAGAAAACATGTAGAAAATCACGACACAATTATTATTTGTTCAACGAGTTTTCATATTTTTCGTTCCAACTCTCTAATTTTGCAAATTTTGAAACTTAAATGTCAATATTTTCCAGTTTGTTCTGAATTTACCACTTTTTAACAACAAATTCGCCAATAAGGTACAAATACCTAAGAATTATCAATGAAGCATGAAAAATATGTGATAGAAACGCATTTGCGTTAATTATGATATAAAACGTCAAAACCTGCTAAACCTGTATGAACATTTGTTAGTAATAGACGGAAATTTCATACTTTTCACTCGAAAAACTGGCATTGACAGGAAAGTTTACGAGTACATGTAGAAAATCATTACAGAATTATTATTTGTTCAACGAATTTTCGTATTTTTCGTTCCAACCCTCTAATTCTGCCAATTTTGAAACTTAAATGTCAATATTTTTCAGTTTGTTCTGAATTTACTACTTTTTAACAACAGATTCGCCAATTAGGTACAAATATCTAAGGATTATGAATGAAGCATAAAAATATGGGATAGAAACGCATTTGTGTTAATTATCATATAAAACGTCAAAACCTGCTAAACCTGTATGAACATTTGTTAGTAATAGACGGAAATTTCATACTTTTCACTCGAAAAACTGCCATTGACACAAAAGTTTACGAAGACATGTAGAAAATCACGACAGAAATATAATTGGTTCGACGAGTTTTTGTATTTTTCGTTCCAAACCTCTAATTTTGCAATTTTTGAAACTTAAATGTCAATATTTTTCATTTTGTTCTGAATTTACTACTTTTTAACAACAAATTCCCCAATTAGGTACAAAAATCTAAGGATTACCACTAAGTCATGAAAAATATGTGATAGAAACGCATGTAGAAAGTCGAGACAGAATTATTATATGTTCAACGAGTTTTTGTATTTTTCATTCCAAACCTCTAATTTTGCAATTTTTTAAACTTAAATGTCAATATTTTCCAGTTTGTTCTGAATTTACTACTTTTTAACAACAAATTCCCCAATAAGGTACAAAAATGTAAGGATTATCACTACAGAATTATTATTTGTTTAACGAGTTTTCGTATTTTTCGTTACAACCCTCTAATTTTGCAAATTTTGAAACTATTGGGTTGATGCAAAAGTTATGACCTTTTTTTTACATATACAATTAAACATTTTTTTTTTAGATTTATATTATTTATTTAATCAATTATATAATTTCCATCAGTTCTTACAACCTTCTGCCATCTTTCTTTCAACTTATTAATACCATTAGTGTAAAATTCCGTGGATTTTGATGCGAAAAATGTAGTAAGGGATGTTTTTACCTGCTCTATTGTATCAAATTTCGGAAATAATCGGAATAAGATAAAATCGGAAGGAGCAAGATCTGGAGACTACGGTGGATGCAAAAAACGTTCATGTTTTTGTCTCGCACTCAAAGCAACGCACGTTGAAACACGATCCAATAAATTGGGAGCCGACAATTGATGAGGTATCCAAACGTCGTACCGCGAAACCATCCCCATACGCTTCAAATGTCTTAATACGGTTGTTTGGTTGACTCCCATCATTGACACGATCTCCCTGGTGGTTAGATGTGGATTGGTGTCAATTATGACTTTTAACTTGTCGTCATCAGACTTCAATGGCCGCCCGATACGTGGTTTATCAATTAGTGAAAAATCCCGAGAGCGGAATTTTGTAAACCATCTTCGTACCTGTCGAACTTTGATGACATCTGCTCCATACACTTCGCAAATGTTTTTGGTTGCCACACTCGCGGTATTGTCTTTACGGAATTCATAAAGTAAACAATGACGCAAATGCACTTCATCGACCGACATTTTGAAAAAATACAAGGGCTCTTCACTGTACTCTGGTCAGGCCAAAACTGAATAGAAAGTAGAGTGAAAGCATCCTTTAAACAATAGAATCATTTAAAAGAAGATACTATTCATCATTTCTTACCTGGGAATTTTTTTACCTGGGATCACTAAAAACGGTCATAAAAAATTCACCAACTACGTACAAAAACACAAGGGTTATCAATGAAGCTTGAAAAATATGTGAAAGAAACGCATTTGCGTTAATTATGATATAAAACGTCAGAACCTGCTAAATATGTGTGAATATTTGTTAGTAATATACGGAAAATTCACACTTTTGACTCGAAAAACTGGCATTGACAGGAATGTTTAAGAAAACATGTAGAAAATCACGACACAATTATTATTTGTTCAACGAGTTTTCATATTTTTCGTTCCAACTCTCTAATTTTGCAAATTTTGAAACTTAAATGTCAATATTTTCCAGTTTGTTCTGAATTTACCACTTTTTAACAACAAATTCGCCAATAAGGTACAAATACCTAAGAATTATCAATGAAGCATGAAAAATATGTGATAGAAACGCATTTGCGTTAATTATGATATAAAACGTCAAAACCTGCTAAACCTGTATGAACATTTGTTAGTAATAGACGGAAATTTCATACTTTTCACTCGAAAAACTGGCATTGACAGGAAAGTTTACGAGTACATGTAGAAAATCATTACAGAATTATTATTTGTTCAACGAATTTTCGTATTTTTCGTTCCAACCCTCTAATTCTGCCAATTTTGAAACTTAAATGTCAATATTTTTCAGTTTGTTCTGAATTTACTACTTTTTAACAACAGATTCGCCAATTAGGTACAAATATCTAAGGATTATGAATGAAGCATAAAAATATGGGATAGAAACGCATTTGTGTTAATTATCATATAAAACGTCAAAACCTGCTAAACCTGTATGAACATTTGTTAGTAATAGACGGAAATTTCATACTTTTCACTCGAAAAACTGCCATTGACACAAAAGTTTACGAAGACATGTAGAAAATCACGACAGAAATATAATTGGTTCGACGAGTTTTTGTATTTTTCGTTCCAAACCTCTAATTTTGCAATTTTTGAAACTTAAATGTCAATATTTTTCATTTTGTTCTGAATTTACTACTTTTTAACAACAAATTCCCCAATTAGGTACAAAAATCTAAGGATTACCACTAAGTCATGAAAAATATGTGATAGAAACGCATGTAGAAAGTCGCGACAGAATTATTATATGTTCAACGAGTTTTTGTATTTTTCATTCCAAACCTCTAATTTTGCAATTTTTTAAACTTAAATGTCAATATTTTCCAGTTTGTTCTGAATTTACTACTTTTTAACAACAAATTCCCCAATAAGGTACAAAAATGTAAGGATTATCACTACAGAATTATTATTTGTTTAACGAGTTTTCGTATTTTTCGTTACAACCCTCTAATTTTGCAAATTTTGAAACTATTGGGTTGATGCAAAAGTTATGACCTTTTTTTTACATATACAATTAAACATTTTTTTTTTAGATTTATATTATTTATTTAATCAATTATATAATTTCCATCAGTTCTTACAACCTTCTGCCATCTTTCTTTCAACTTATTAATACCATTAGTGTAAAATTCCGTGGATTTTGATGCGAAAAATGTAGTAAGGGATGTTTTTACCTGCTCTATTGTATCAAATTTCGGAAATAATCGGAATAAGATAAAATCGGAAGGAGCAAGATCTGGAGAATACGGTGGATGCAAAAAACGTTCATGTTTTTGTCTCGCACTCAAAGCAACGCACGTTGAAACACGATCCAATAAATTGGGAGCCGACAATTGATGAGGTATCCAAACGTCGTACCGCGAAACCATCCCCATACGCTTCAAATGTCTTAATACGGTTGTTTGGTTGACTCCCATCATCGACGCGATCTCCCTGGTGGTTAGATGTGGATTGGTGTCAATTATGACTTTTAACTTGTCGTCATCAGACTTCAATGGCCGCCCGATACGTGGTTTATCAATTAGTGAAAAATCCCGAGATCGGAATTTTGTAAACCATCTTCGTACCTGTCGAACTTTGATGACATCTGCTCCATACACTTCGCAAATGTTTTTGGTTGCCACACTCGCGGTATTGTCTTTACGGAATTCATAAAGTAAACAATGACGCAAATGCACTTCATCGACCGACATTTTGAAAAAATACAAGGGCTCTTCACTGTACTCTGGTCAGGCCAAAACTGAATAGAAAGTAGAGTGAAAGCATCCTTTAAACAATAGAATCATTTAAAAGAAGATACTATTCATCATTTCTTACCTGGGAATTTTTTTACCTGGGATCACTAAAAACGGTCATAAAAAATTCACCAACTACGTACAAAAACACAAGGATTATCAATGAAGCTTGAAAAATATGTGAAAGAAACGCATTTGCGTTAATTATGATATAAAACGTCAGAACCTGCTAAATATGTGTGAATATTTGTTAGTAATATACGGAAAATTCACACTTTTGACTCGAAAAACTGGCATTGACAGGAATGTTTAAGAAAACATGTAGAAAATCACGACACAATTATTATTTGTTCAACGAGTTTTCATATTTTTCGTTCCAACTCTCTAATTTTGCAAATTTTGAAACTTAAATGTCAATATTTTCCAGTTTGTTCTGAATTTACCACTTTTTAACAACAAATTCGCCAATAAGGTACAAATACCTAAGAATTATCAATGAAGCATGAAAAATATGTGATAGAAACGCATTTGCGTTAATTATGATATAAAACGTCAAAACCTGCTAAACCTGTATGAACATTTGTTAGTAATAGACGGAAATTTCATACTTTTCACTCGAAAAACTGGCATTGACAGGAAAGTTTACGAGTACATGTAGAAAATCATTACAGAATTATTATTTGTTCAACGAATTTTCGTATTTTTCGTTCCAACCCTCTAATTCTGCCAATTTTGAAACTTAAATGTCAATATTTTTCAGTTTGTTCTGAATTTACTACTTTTTAACAACAGATTCGCCAATTAGGTACAAATATCTAAGGATTATGAATGAAGCATAAAAATATGGGATAGAAACGCATTTGTGTTAATTATCATATAAAACGTCAAAACCTGCTAAACCTGTATGAACATTTGTTAGTAATAGACGGAAATTTCATACTTTTCACTCGAAAAACTGCCATTGACACAAAAGTTTACGAAGACATGTAGAAAATCACGACAGAAATATAATTGGTTCGACGAGTTTTTGTATTTTTCGTTCCAAACCTCTAATTTTGCAATTTTTGAAACTTAAATGTCAATATTTTTCATTTTGTTCTGAATTTACTACTTTTTAACAACAAATTCCCCAATTAGGTACAAAAATCTAAGGATTACCACTAAGTCATGAAAAATATGTGATAGAAACGCATGTAGAAAGTCGCGACAGAATTATTATATGTTCAACGAGTTTTTGTATTTTTCATTCCAAACCTCTAATTTTGCAATTTTTTAAACTTAAATGTCAATATTTTCCAGTTTGTTCTGAATTTACTACTTTTTAACAACAAATTCCCCAATAAGGTACAAAAATGTAAGGATTATCACTACAGAATTATTATTTGTTTAACGAGTTTTCGTATTTTTCGTTACAACCCTCTAATTTTGCAAATTTTGAAACTATTGGGTTGATGCAAAAGTTATGACCTTTTTTTTACATATACAATTAAACATTTTTTTTTTAGATTTATATTATTTATTTAATCAATTATATAATTTCCATCAGTTCTTACAACCTTCTGCCATCTTTCTTTCAACTTATTAATACCATTAGTGTAAAATTCCGTGGATTTTGATGCGAAAAATGTAGTAAGGGATGTTTTTACCTGCTCTATTGTATCAAATTTCGGAAATAATCGGAATAAGATAAAATCGGAAGGAGCAAGATCTGGAGAATACGGTGGATGCAAAAAACGTTCATGTTTTTGTCTCGCACTCAAAGCAACGCACGTTGAAACACGATCCAATAAATTGGGAGCCGACAATTGATGAGGTATCCAAACGTCGTACCGCGAAACCATCCCCATACGCTTCAAATGTCTTAATACGGTTGTTTGGTTGACTCCCATCATCGACGCGATCTCCCTGGTGGTTAGATGTGGATTGGTGTCAATTATGACTTTTAACTTGTCGTCATCAGACTTCAATGGCCGCCCGATACGTGGTTTATCAATTAGTGAAAAATCCCGAGATCGGAATTTTGTAAACCATCTTCGTACCTGTCGAACTTTGATGACATCTGCTCCATACACTTCGCAAATGTTTTTGGTTGCCACACTCGCGGTATTGTCTTTACGGAATTCATAAAGTAAACAATGACGCAAATGCACTTCATCGACCGACATTTTGAAAAAATACAAGGGCTCTTCACTGTACTCTGGTCAGGCCAAAACTGAATAGAAAGTAGAGTGAAAGCATCCTTTAAACAATAGAATCATTTAAAAGAAGATACTATTCATCATTTCTTACCTGGGAATTTTTTTACCTGGGATCACTAAAAACGGTCATAAAAAATTCACCAACTACGTACAAAAACACAAGGATTATCAATGAAGCTTGAAAAATATGTGAAAGAAACGCATTTGCGTTAATTATGATATAAAACGTCAGAACCTGCTAAATATGTGTGAATATTTGTTAGTAATATACGGAAAATTCACACTTTTGACTCGAAAAACTGGCATTGACAGGAATGTTTAAGAAAACATGTAGAAAATCACGACACAATTATTATTTGTTCAACGAGTTTTCATATTTTTCGTTCCAACTCTCTAATTTTGCAAATTTTGAAACTTAAATGTCAATATTTTCCAGTTTGTTCTGAATTTACCACTTTTTAACAACAAATTCGCCAATAAGGTACAAATACCTAAGAATTATCAATGAAGCATGAAAAATATGTGATAGAAACGCATTTGCGTTAATTATGATATAAAACGTCAAAACCTGCTAAACCTGTATGAACATTTGTTAGTAATAGACGGAAATTTCATACTTTTCACTCGAAAAACTGGCATTGACAGGAAAGTTTACGAGTACATGTAGAAAATCATTACAGAATTATTATTTGTTCAACGAATTTTCGTATTTTTCGTTCCAACCCTCTAATTCTGCCAATTTTGAAACTTAAATGTCAATATTTTTCAGTTTGTTCTGAATTTACTACTTTTTAACAACAGATTCGCCAATTAGGTACAAATATCTAAGGATTATGAATGAAGCATAAAAATATGGGATAGAAACGCATTTGTGTTAATTATCATATAAAACGTCAAAACCTGCTAAACCTGTATGAACATTTGTTAGTAATAGACGGAAATTTCATACTTTTCACTCGAAAAACTGCCATTGACACAAAAGTTTACGAAGACATGTAGAAAATCACGACAGAAATATAATTGGTTCGACGAGTTTTTGTATTTTTCGTTCCAAACCTCTAATTTTGCAATTTTTGAAACTTAAATGTCAATATTTTTCATTTTGTTCTGAATTTACTACTTTTTAACAACAAATTCCCCAATTAGGTACAAAAATCTAAGGATTACCACTAAGTCATGAAAAATATGTGATAGAAACGCATGTAGAAAGTCGCGACAGAATTATTATATGTTCAACGAGTTTTTGTATTTTTCATTCCAAACCTCTAATTTTGCAATTTTTTAAACTTAAATGTCAATATTTTCCAGTTTGTTCTGAATTTACTACTTTTTAACAACAAATTCCCCAATAAGGTACAAAAATGTAAGGATTATCACTACAGAATTATTATTTGTTTAACGAGTTTTCGTATTTTTCGTTACAACCCTCTAATTTTGCAAATTTTGAAACTATTGGGTTGATGCAAAAGTTATGACCTTTTTTTTACATATACAATTAAACATTTTTTTTTTAGATTTATATTATTTATTTAATCAATTATATAATTTCCATCAGTTCTTACAACCTTCTGCCATCTTTCTTTCAACTTATTAATACCATTAGTGTAAAATTCCGTGGATTTTGATGCGAAAAATGTAGTAAGGGATGTTTTTACCTGCTCTATTGTATCAAATTTCGGAAATAATCGGAATAAGATAAAATCGGAAGGAGCAAGATCTGGAGAATACGGTGGATGCAAAAAACGTTCATGTTTTTGTCTCGCACTCAAAGCAACGCACGTTGAAACACGATCCAATAAATTGGGAGCCGACAATTGATGAGGTATCCAAACGTCGTACCGCGAAACCATCCCCATACGCTTCAAATGTCTTAATACGGTTGTTTGGTCGACTCCCATCATCGACGCGATCTCCCTGGTGGTTAGATGTGGATTGGTGTCAATTATGACTTTTAACTTGTCGTCATCAGACTTCAATGGCCGCCCGATACGTGGTTTATCAATTAGTGAAAAATCCCGAGATCGGAATTTTGTAAACCATCTTCGTACCTGTCGAACTTTGATGACATCTGCTCCATACACTTCGCAAATGTTTTTGGTTGCCACACTCGCGGTATTGTCTTTACGGAATTCATAAAGTAAACAATGACGCAAATGCATTTCATCGACCGACATTTTCAAAAAAATACAAGGGCGCTTCACTGTTCTCTGGTCAGGCCAAAACTGAATAGAAAGTAGAGTGAAAGCATCCTTTAAACAATAGAATCATTTAAAAGAAGATACTATTCATCATTTCTTACCTGGGAATTTTTTTACCTGGGATCACTAAAAACGGTCATAAAAAATTCACCAACTACGTACAAAAACACAAGGATTATCAATGAAGCTTGAAAAATATGTGAAAGAAACGCATTTGCGTTAATTATGATATAAAACGTCAGAACCTGCTAAATATGTGTGAATATTTGTTAGTAATATACGGAAAATTCACACTTTTGACTCGAAAAACTGGCATTGACAGGAATGTTTAAGAAAACATGTAGAAAATCACGACAAAATTATTATTTGTTCAACGAGTTTTCATATTTTTCGTTCCAACCCTCTAATTTTGCAAATTTTGAAACTTAAATGTCAATATTTTCCAGTTTGTTCTGAAACTTTTTAACAACAAATTCTCCGATAAGGTCCAAATACCTAAGAATTATCAATGAAGCGTGAAAAATATGTGATAGAAACGCATTTGCGTTAATTATGATATAAAACGTCAAAACCTGCTAAACCTGTATGAACATTTGTTAGTAATAGACGGAAATTTCATTCTTTTCACTCGAAAAACTGGCATTGACAGGAAAGTTTACGAGTACATGTAGAAAATCATTACAGAATTATTATTTGTTCAACGAATTTTCGTATTTTTCGTTCCAACCCTCTAATTCTGCCAATTTTGAAACTTAAATGTCAATATTTTTCATTTTGTACTGAATTCACTACTTTTTAACAACAAATTCTCCAATTAGGTACAAAAATCTAAGGATTACCACTAAGTCATGAAAAATATGTGATAGAAACGCATGTAGAAAGTCGCGACAGAATTATTATATGTTCAACGAGTTTTTGTATTTTTCATTCCAAACCTCTAATTTTGCAATTTTTTAAACTTAAATGTCAATATTTTTCAGTTTGTTCTGAATAAACTACTTTTTTACAACAAATTCGCCAATAACGTACAAAAATCTAAGGATTATTAATGAAGCATGAAAAATATGTGATAGAAACGCATTTGCGTCAATAATGATATAAAACGTCAAAACCTGCTAAGAATGTCTGAACATTAGATAGTACGGAATTTTCACTCGAAAAACTGGCATTGACAGGAATGTTTACGAATACATATAAAAAATCACGACATAATTGTTATTTATTCAACGAGTTTTCGTATTTTTCGTTCCAAATGTCATAAATGACATAAATGTAAACATTTTTCAGTTTGTACTGAATTTACTACTTTTTAACAACCAATTCGCCAATTTCGTACAAAAATCTAAGAAATATCAATGAAGCATGAAAAATATGTGATAGAAACGCATCTGCGTTAATTATGGTATGAAACCTCAAAACCTGCTAAATATGTGTGAATATTTGTTAGTAATATACGGTAATTTCACACTTTTCACTCGAAAAACTAGCATTGACAGGAACATTTTCGAAGACATGTAGAAAATCACGACAGAATTATTATTTGTTTAACGAGTTTTTGTATTTTTCGTTCCAAACCTCTAATTTTGCAAATTTTGAAACTTAAATGTCAATATTTTTCAGTTTGTTCTGAATTTACTACTTGTTCTGAATTTACTACAAATATCTAAGGATTATGAATGAAGCATAAAAATATGTGATAGAAACGCATTTGCGTCAATAATGATATAAAACGTCAAAACCTGCTAAGAATGTCTGAACATTAGATAGTACGGAATTTTCACTCGAAAAACTGGCATTGACAGGAATGTTTACGAATACATATAAAAAATCACGACATAATTGATATTTATTCAACGAGTTTTCGTATTTTTCGTTCTAAATGTCATAAATGACATAAATGTAAACATTTTTCAGTTTGTACTGAATTTACTACTTTTTAACAACCAATTCGCCAATTTCGTACAAAAATCTAAGAAATATCAATGAAGCATGAAAAATATGTGATAGAAACGCATCTGCGTTAATTATGGTATGAAACCTCAAAACCTGCTAAATATGTGTGAATATTTGTTAGTAATATACGGTAATTTCACACTTTTCACTCGAAAAACTAGCATTGACAGGAACATTTTCGAAGACATGTAGAAAATCACGACAGAATTATTATTTGTTTAACGAGTTTTTGTATTTTTCGTTCCAAACCTCTAATTTTGCAAATTTTGAAACTTAAATGTCAATATTTTTCAGTTTGTTCTGAATTTACTACTTGTTCTGAATTTACTACAAATATCTAAGGATTATGAATGAAGCATAAAAATATGTGATAGAAACGCATTTGCGTCAATAATGATATAAAACGTCAAAACCTGCTAAGAATGTCTGAACATTAGATAGTACGGAATTTTCACTCGAAAAACTGGCATTGACAGGAATGTTTACGAATACATATAAAAAATCACGACATAATTGTTATTTATTCAACGAGTTTTCGTATTTTTCGTTCTAAATGTCATAAATGACATAAATGTAAACATTTTTCAGTTTGTACTGAATTTACTACTTTTTAACAACCAATTCGCCAATTTCGTACAAAAATCTAAGAAATATCAATGAAGCATGAAAAATATGTGATAGAAACGCATCTGCGTTAATTATGGTATGAAACCTCAAAACCTGCTAAATATGTGTGAATATTTGTTAGTAATATACGGTAATTTCACACTTTTCACTCGAAAAACTAGCATTGACAGGAACATTTTCGAAGACATGTAGAAAATCACGACAGAATTATTATTTGTTTAACGAGTTTTTGTATTTTTCGTTCCAAACCTCTAATTTTGCAAATTTTGAAACTTAAATGTCAATATTTTTCAGTTTGTTCTGAATTTACTACTTGTTCTGAATTTACTACAAATATCTAAGGATTATGAATGAAGCATAAAAATATGTGATAGAAACGCATTTGCGTCAATAATGATATAAAACGTCAAAACCTGCTAAGAATGTCTGAACATTAGATAGTACGGAATTTTCACTCGAAAAACTGGCATTGACAGGAATGTTTACGAATACATATAAAAAATCACGACATAATTGTTATTTATTCAACGAGTTTTCGTATTTTTCGTTCTAAATGTCATAAATGACATAAATGTAAACATTTTTCAGTTTGTACTGAATTTACTACTTTTTAACAACCAATTCGCCAATTTCGTACAAAAATCTAAGAAATATCAATGAAGCATGAAAAATATGTGATAGAAACGCATCTGCGTTAATTATGGTATGAAACCTCAAAACCTGCTAAATATGTGTGAATATTTGTTAGTAATATACGGTAATTTCACACTTTTCACTCGAAAAACTAGCATTGACAGGAACATTTTCGAAGACATGTAGAAAATCACGACAGAATTATTATTTGTTTAACGAGTTTTTGTATTTTTCGTTCCAAACCTCTAATTTTGCAAATTTTGAAACTTAAATGTCAATATTTTTCAGTTTGTTCTGAATTTACTACTTGTTCTGAATTTACTACAAATATCTAAGGATTATGAATGAAGCATAAAAATATGTGATAGAAACGCATTTGCGTCAATAATGATATAAAACGTCAAAACCTGCTAAGAATGTCTGAACATTAGATAGTACGGAATTTTCACTCGAAAAACTGGCATTGACAGGAATGTTTACGAATACATAAAAAAAATCACGACATAATTGTTATTTATTCAACGAGTTTTCGTATTTTTCGTTCTAAATGTCATAAATGACATAAATGTAAACATTTTTCAGTTTGTACTGAATTTACTACTTTTTAACAACCAATTCGCCAATTTCGTACAAAAATCTAAGAAATATCAATGAAGCATGAAAAATATGTGATAGAAACGCATCTGCGTTAATTATGGTATGAAACCACAAAACCTGCTAAATATGTGTGAATATTTGTTAGTAATATACGGTAATTTCACACTTTTCACTCGAAAAACTAGCATTGACAGGAAAATTTTCGAAGACATGTAGAAAATCACGACAGAATTATTATTTGTTTAACGAGTTTTTGTATTTTTCGTTCCAAACCTCTAATTTTGCAAATTTTGAAACTTAAATGTCAATATTTTTCAGTTTGTTCTGAATTTACTACTTGTTCTGAATTTACTAAAAATATCTAAGGATTATGAATGAAGCATAAAAATATGGGATAGAAACGCATTTGTGTTAATTATCATATAAAACGTCAAAACCTGCTAAACCTGTATGAACATTTGTTAGTAATAGACGGAAATTTCATACTTTTCACTCGAAAAACTGCCATTGACACAAAAGTTTACGAAGACATGT
This sequence comes from Odontocerum albicorne, assembly GCA_949825065.1. Classification (NCBI taxonomy): domain Eukaryota; kingdom Metazoa; phylum Arthropoda; class Insecta; order Trichoptera; family Odontoceridae; genus Odontocerum; species Odontocerum albicorne. The sequence continues at coordinate 18,373,040 of OX463860.1, read as the reverse complement.
AGAAAATCACGACAGAAATATAATTGGTTCGACGAGTTTTTGTATTTTTCGTTCCAAACCTCTAATTTTGCAATTTTTGAAACTTAAATGTCAATATTTTTCATTTTGTTCTGAATTTACTACTTTTTAACAACAAATTCCCCAATTAGGTACAAAAATCTAAGGATTACCACTAAGTCATGAAAAATATGTGATAGAAACGCATGTAGAAAGTCGAGACAGAATTATTATATGTTCAACGAGTTTTTGTATTTTTCATTCCAAACCTCTAATTTTGCAATTTTTTAAACTTAAATGTCAATATTTTCCAGTTTGTTCTGAATTTACTACTTTTTAACAACAAATTCCCCAATAAGGTACAAAAATGTAAGGATTATCACTACAGAATTATTATTTGTTTAACGAGTTTTCGTATTTTTCGTTACAACCCTCTAATTTTGCAAATTTTGAAACTATTGGGTTGATGCAAAAGTTATGACCTTTTTTTTACATATACAATTAAACATTTTTTTTTTAGATTTATATTATTTATTTAATCAATTATATAATTTCCATCAGTTCTTACAACCTTCTGCCATCTTTCTTTCAACTTATTAATACCATTAGTGTAAAATTCCGTGGATTTTGATGCGAAAAATGTAGTAAGGGATGTTTTTACCTGCTCTATTGTATCAAATTTCGGAAATAATCGGAATAAGATAAAATCGGAAGGAGCAAGATCTGGAGAATACGGTGGATGCAAAAAACGTTCATGTTTTTGTCTCGCACTCAAAGCAACGCACGTTGAAACACGATCCAATAAATTGGGAGCCGACAATTGATGAGGTATCCAAACGTCGTACCGCGAAACCATCCCCATACGCTTCAAATGTCTTAATACGGTTGTTTGGTTGACTCCCATCATCGACGCGATCTCCCTGGTGGTTAGATGTGGATTGGTGTCAATTATGACTTTTAACTTGTCGTCATCAGACTTCAATGGCCGCCCGATACGTGGTTTATCAATTAGTGAAAAATCCCGAGATCGGAATTTTGTAAACCATCTTCGTACCTGTCGAACTTTGATGACATCTGCTCCATACACTTCGCAAATGTTTTTGGTTGCCACACTCGCGGTATTGTCTTTACGGAATTCATAAAGTAAACAATGACGCAAATGCACTTCATCGACCGACATTTTGAAAAAATACAAGGGCTCTTCACTGTACTCTGGTCAGGCCAAAACTGAATAGAAAGTAGAGTGAAAGCATCCTTTAAACAATAGAATCATTTAAAAGAAGATACTATTCATCATTTCTTACCTGGGAATTTTTTTACCTGGGATCACTAAAAACGGTCATAAAAAATTCACCAACTACGTACAAAAACACAAGGATTATCAATGAAGCTTGAAAAATATGTGAAAGAAACGCATTTGCGTTAATTATGATATAAAACGTCAGAACCTGCTAAATATGTGTGAATATTTGTTAGTAATATACGGAAAATTCACACTTTTGACTCGAAAAACTGGCATTGACAGGAATGTTTAAGAAAACATGTAGAAAATCACGACACAATTATTATTTGTTCAACGAGTTTTCATATTTTTCGTTCCAACTCTCTAATTTTGCAAATTTTGAAACTTAAATGTCAATATTTTCCAGTTTGTTCTGAATTTACCACTTTTTAACAACAAATTCGCCAATAAGGTACAAATACCTAAGAATTATCAATGAAGCATGAAAAATATGTGATAGAAACGCATTTGCGTTAATTATGATATAAAACGTCAAAACCTGCTAAACCTGTATGAACATTTGTTAGTAATAGACGGAAATTTCATACTTTTCACTCGAAAAACTGGCATTGACAGGAAAGTTTACGAGTACATGTAGAAAATCATTACAGAATTATTATTTGTTCAACGAATTTTCGTATTTTTCGTTCCAACCCTCTAATTCTGCCAATTTTGAAACTTAAATGTCAATATTTTTCAGTTTGTTCTGAATTTACTACTTTTTAACAACAGATTCGCCAATTAGGTACAAATATCTAAGGATTATGAATGAAGCATAAAAATATGGGATAGAAACGCATTTGTGTTAATTATCATATAAAACGTCAAAACCTGCTAAACCTGTATGAACATTTGTTAGTAATAGACGGAAATTTCATACTTTTCACTCGAAAAACTGCCATTGACACAAAAGTTTACGAAGACATGTAGAAAATCACGACAGAAATATAATTGGTTCGACGAGTTTTTGTATTTTTCGTTCCAAACCTCTAATTTTGCAATTTTTGAAACTTAAATGTCAATATTTTTCATTTTGTTCTGAATTTACTACTTTTTAACAACAAATTCCCCAATTAGGTACAAAAATCTAAGGATTACCACTAAGTCATGAAAAATATGTGATAGAAACGCATGTAGAAAGTCGCGACAGAATTATTATATGTTCAACGAGTTTTTGTATTTTTCATTCCAAACCTCTAATTTTGCAATTTTTTAAACTTAAATGTCAATATTTTCCAGTTTGTTCTGAATTTACTACTTTTTAACAACAAATTCCCCAATAAGGTACAAAAATGTAAGGATTATCACTACAGAATTATTATTTGTTTAACGAGTTTTCGTATTTTTCGTTACAACCCTCTAATTTTGCAAATTTTGAAACTATTGGGTTGATGCAAAAGTTATGACCTTTTTTTTACATATACAATTAAACATTTTTTTTTTAGATTTATATTATTTATTTAATCAATTATATAATTTCCATCAGTTCTTACAACCTTCTGCCATCTTTCTTTCAACTTATTAATACCATTAGTGTAAAATTCCGTGGATTTTGATGCGAAAAATGTAGTAAGGGATGTTTTTACCTGCTCTATTGTATCAAATTTCGGAAATAATCGGAATAAGATAAAATCGGAAGGAGCAAGATCTGGAGAATACGGTGGATGCAAAAAAACGTTCATGTTTTTGTCTCGCACTCAAAGCAACGCACGTTGAAACACGATCCAATAAATTGGGAGCCGACAATTGATGAGGTATCCAAACGTCGTACCGCGAAACCATCCCCATACGCTTCAAATGTCTTAATACGGTTGTTTGGTCGACTCCCATCATCGACGCGATCTCCCTGGTGGTTAGATGTGGATTGGTGTCAATTATGACTTTTAACTTGTCGTCATCAGACTTCAATGGCCGCCCGATACGTGGTTTATCAATTAGTGAAAAATCCCGAGATCGGAATTTTGTAAACCATCTTCGTACCTGTCGAACTTTGATGACATCTGCTCCATACACTTCGCAAATGTTTTTGGTTGCCACACTCGCGGTATTGTCTTTACGGAATTCATAAAGTAAACAATGACGCAAATGCATTTCATCGACCGACATTTTCAAAAAAATACAAGGGCGCTTCACTGTTCTCTGGTCAGGCCAAAACTGAATAGAAAGTAGAGTGAAAGCATCCTTTAAACAATAGAATCATTTAAAAGAAGATACTATTCATCATTTCTTACCTGGGAATTTTTTTACCTGGGATCACTAAAAACGGTCATAAAAAATTCACCAACTACGTACAAAAACACAAGGATTATCAATGAAGCTTGAAAAATATGTGAAAGAAACGCATTTGCGTTAATTATGATATAAAACGTCAGAACCTGCTAAATATGTGTGAATATTTGTTAGTAATATACGGAAAATTCACACTTTTGACTCGAAAAACTGGCATTGACAGGAATGTTTAAGAAAACATGTAGAAAATCACGACAAAATTATTATTTGTTCAACGAGTTTTCATATTTTTCGTTCCAACCCTCTAATTTTGCAAATTTTGAAACTTAAATGTCAATATTTTCCAGTTTGTTCTGAAACTTTTTAACAACAAATTCTCCGATAAGGTCCAAATACCTAAGAATTATCAATGAAGCGTGAAAAATATGTGATAGAAACGCATTTGCGTTAATTATGATATAAAACGTCAAAACCTGCTAAACCTGTATGAACATTTGTTAGTAATAGACGGAAATTTCATTCTTTTCACTCGAAAAACTGGCATTGACAGGAAAGTTTACGAGTACATGTAGAAAATCATTACAGAATTATTATTTGTTCAACGAATTTTCGTATTTTTCGTTCCAACCCTCTAATTCTGCCAATTTTGAAACTTAAATGTCAATATTTTTCATTTTGTACTGAATTCACTACTTTTTAACAACAAATTCTCATATTAGGTACAAAAATCTAAGGATTACCACTAAGTCATGAAAAATATGTGATAGAAACGCATGTAGAAAGTCGCGACAGAATTATTATATGTTCAACGAGTTTTTGTATTTTTCATTCCAAACCTCTAATTTTGCAATTTTTTAAACTTAAATGTCAATATTTTTCAGTTTGTTCTGAATAAACTACTTTTTTACAACAAATTCGCCAATAACGTACAAAAATCTAAGGATTATTAATGAAGCATGAAAAATATGTGATAGAAACGCATTTGCGTCAATAATGATATAAAACGTCAAAACCTGCTAAGAATGTCTGAACATTAGATAGTACGGAATTTTCACTCGAAAAACTGGCATTGACAGGAATGTTTACGAATACATATAAAAAATCACGACATAATTGTTATTTATTCAACGAGTTTTCGTATTTTTCGTTCCAAATGTCATAAATGACATAAATGTAAACATTTTTCAGTTTGTACTGAATTTACTACTTTTTAACAACCAATTCGCCAATTTCGTACAAAAATCTAAGAAATATCAATGAAGCATGAAAAATATGTGATAGAAACGCATCTGCGTTAATTATGGTATGAAACCTCAAAACCTGCTAAATATGTGTGAATATTTGTTAGTAATATACGGTAATTTCACACTTTTCACTCGAAAAACTAGCATTGACAGGAACATTTTCGAAGACATGTAGAAAATCACGACAGAATTATTATTTGTTTAACGAGTTTTTGTATTTTTCGTTCCAAACCTCTAATTTTGCAAATTTTGAAACTTAAATGTCAATATTTTTCAGTTTGTTCTGAATTTACTACTTGTTCTGAATTTACTACAAATATCTAAGGATTATGAATGAAGCATAAAAATATGTGATAGAAACGCATTTGCGTCAATAATGATATAAAACGTCAAAACCTGCTAAGAATGTCTGAACATTAGATAGTACGGAATTTTCACTCGAAAAACTGGCATTGACAGGAATGTTTACGAATACATATAAAAAATCACGACATAATTGTTATTTATTCAACGAGTTTTCGTATTTTTCGTTCTAAATGTCATAAATGACATAAATGTAAACATTTTTCAGTTTGTACTGAATTTACTACTTTTTAACAACCAATTCGCCAATTTCGTACAAAAATCTAAGAAATATCAATGAAGCATGAAAAATATGTGATAGAAACGCATCTGCGTTAATTATGGTATGAAACCTCAAAACCTGCTAAATATGTGTGAATATTTGTTAGTAATATACGGTAATTTCACACTTTTCACTCGAAAAACTGGCATTGACAGGAACATTTTCGAAGACATGTAGAAAATCACGACAGAATTATTATTTGTTTAACGAGTTTTTGTATTTTTCGTTCCAAACCTCTAATTTTGCAAATTTTGAAACTTAAATGTCAATATTTTTCAGTTTGTTCTGAATTTACTACTTGTTCTGAATTTACTACAAATATCTAAGGATTATGAATGAAGCATAAAAATATGTGATAGAAACGCATTTGCGTCAATAATGATATAAAACGTCAAAACCTGCTAAGAATGTCTGAACATTAGATAGTACGGAATTTTCACTCGAAAAACTGGCATTGACAGGAATGTTTACGAATACATATAAAAAATCACGACATAATTGTTATTTATTCAACGAGTTTTCGTATTTTTCGTTCTAAATGTCATAAATGACATAAATGTAAACATTTTTCAGTTTGTACTGAATTTACTACTTTTTAACAACCAATTCGCCAATTTCGTACAAAAATCTAAGAAATATCAATGAAGCATGAAAAATATGTGATAGAAACGCATCTGCGTTAATTATGGTATGAAACCTCAAAACCTGCTAAATATGTGTGAATATTTGTTAGTAATATACGGTAATTTCACACTTTTCACTCGAAAAACTAGCATTGACAGGAACATTTTCGAAGACATGTAGAAAATCACGACAGAATTATTATTTGTTTAACGAGTTTTTGTATTTTTCGTTCCAAACCTCTAATTTTGCAAATTTTGAAACTTAAATGTCAATATTTTTCAGTTTGTTCTGAATTTACTACTTGTTCTGAATTTACTACAAATATCTAAGGATTATGAATGAAGCATAAAAATATGTGATAGAAACGCATTTGCGTCAATAATGATATAAAACGTCAAAACCTGCTAAGAATGTCTGAACATTAGATAGTACGGAATTTTCACTCGAAAAACTGGCATTGACAGGAATGTTTACGAATACATATAAAAAATCACGACATAATTGTTATTTATTCAACGAGTTTTCGTATTTTTCGTTCTAAATGTCATAAATGACATAAATGTAAACATTTTTCAGTTTGTACTGAATTTACTACTTTTTAACAACCAATTCGCCAATTTCGTACAAAAATCTAAGAAATATCAATGAAGCATGAAAAATATGTGATAGAAACGCATCTGCGTTAATTATGGTATGAAACCTCAAAACCTGCTAAATATGTGTGAATATTTGTTAGTAATATACGGTAATTTCACACTTTTCACTCGAAAAACTAGCATTGACAGGAACATTTTCGAAGACATGTAGAAAATCACGACAGAATTATTATTTGTTTAACGAGTTTTTGTATTTTTCGTTCCAAACCTCTAATTTTGCAAATTTTGAAACTTAAATGTCAATATTTTTCAGTTTGTTCTGAATTTACTACTTGTTCTGAATTTACTACAAATATCTAAGGATTATGAATGAAGCATAAAAATATGTGATAGAAACGCATTTGCGTCAATAATGATATAAAACGTCAAAACCTGCTAAGAATGTCTGAACATTAGATAGTACGGAATTTTCACTCGAAAAACTGGCATTGACAGGAATGTTTACGAATACATATAAAAAATCACGACATAATTGTTATTTATTCAACGAGTTTTCGTATTTTTCGTTCTAAATGTCATAAATGACATAAATGTAAACATTTTTCAGTTTGTACTGAATTTACTACTTTTTAACAACCAATTCGCCAATTTCGTACAAAAATCTAAGAAATATCAATGAAGCATGAAAAATATGTGATAGAAACGCATCTGCGTTAATTATGGTATGAAACCTCAAAACCTGCTAAATATGTGTGAATATTTGTTAGTAATATACGGTAATTTCACACTTTTCACTCGAAAAACTAGCATTGACAGGAACATTTTCGAAGACATGTAGAAAATCACGACAGAATTATTATTTGTTTAACGAGTTTTTGTATTTTTCGTTCCAAACCTCTAATTTTGCAAATTTTGAAACTTAAATGTCAATATTTTTCAGTTTGTTCTGAATTTACTACTTGTTCTGAATTTACTACAAATATCTAAGGATTATGAATGAAGCATAAAAATATGTGATAGAAACGCATTTGCGTCAATAATGATATAAAACGTCAAAACCTGCTAAGAATGTCTGAACATTAGATAGTACGGAATTTTCACTCGAAAAACTGGCATTGACAGGAATGTTTACGAATACATATAAAAAATCACGACATAATTGTTATTTATTCAACGAGTTTTCGTATTTTTCGTTCTAAATGTCATAAATGACATAAATGTAAACATTTTTCAGTTTGTACTGAATTTACTACTTTTTAACAACCAATTCGCCAATTTCGTACAAAAATCTAAGAAATATCAATGAAGCATGAAAAATATGTGATAGAAACGCATCTGCGTTAATTATGGTATGAAACCTCAAAACCTGCTAAATATGTGTGAATATTTGTTAGTAATATACGGTAATTTCACACTTTTCACTCGAAAAACTAGCATTGACAGGAAAATTTTCGAAGACATGTAGAAAATCACGACAGAATTATTATTTGTTTAACGAGTTTTTGTATTTTTCGTTCCAAACCTCTAATTTTGCAAATTTTGAAACTTAAATGTCAATATTTTTCAGTTTGTTCTGAATTTACTACTTGTTCTGAATTTACTAAAAATATCTAAGGATTATGAATGAAGCATAAAAATATGGGATAGAAACGCATTTGTGTTAATTATCATATAAAACGTCAAAACCTGCTAAACCTGTATGAACATTTGTTAGTAATAGACGGAAATTTCATACTTTTCACTCGAAAAACTGCCATTGACACAAAAGTTTACGAAGACATGTAGAAAATCACGACAGAAATATAATTGGTTCGACGAGTTTTTGTATTTTTCGTTCCAAACCTCTAATTTTGCAATTTTTGAAACTTAAATGTCAATATTTTTCATTTTGTTCTGAATTTACTACTTTTTAACAACAAATTCCCCAATTAGGTACAAAAATCTAAGGATTACCACTAAGTCATGAAAAATATGTGATAGAAACGCATGTAGAAAGTCGAGACAGAATTATTATATGTTCAACGAGTTTTTGTATTTTTCATTCCAAACCTCTAATTTTGCAATTTTTTAAACTTAAATGTCAATATTTTCCAGTTTGTTCTGAATTTACTACTTTTTAACAACAAATTCCCCAATAAGGTACAAAAATGTAAGGATTATCACTACAGAATTATTATTTGTTTAACGAGTTTTCGTATTTTTCGTTACAACCCTCTAATTTTGCAAATTTTGAAACTATTGGGTTGATGCAAAAGTTATGACCTTTTTTTTACATATACAATTAAACATTTTTTTTTTAGATTTATATTATTTATTTAATCAATTATATAATTTCCATCAGTTCTTACAACCTTCTGCCATCTTTCTTTCAACTTATTAATACCATTAGTGTAAAATTCCGTGGATTTTGATGCGAAAAATGTAGTAAGGGATGTTTTTACCTGCTCTATTGTATCAAATTTCGGAAATAATCGGAATAAGATAAAATCGGAAGGAGCAAGATCTGGAGAATACGGTGGATGCAAAAAACGTTCATGTTTTTGTCTCGCACTCAAAGCAACGCACGTTGAAACACGATCCAATAAATTGGGAGCCGACAATTGATGAGGTATCCAAACGTCGTACCGCGAAACCATCCCCATACGCTTCAAATGTCTTAATACGGTTGTTTGGTTGACTCCCATCATCGACGCGATCTCCCTGGTGGTTAGATGTGGATTGGTGTCAATTATGACTTTTAACTTGTCGTCATCAGACTTCAATGGCCGCCCGATACGTGGTTTATCAATTAGTGAAAAATCCCGAGATCGGAATTTTGTAAACCATCTTCGTACCTGTCGAACTTTGATGACATCTGCTCCATACACTTCGCAAATGTTTTTGGTTGCCACACTCGCGGTATTGTCTTTACGGAATTCATAAAGTAAACAATGACGCAAATGCACTTCATCGACCGACATTTTGAAAAAATACAAGGGCTCTTCACTGTACTCTGGTCAGGCCAAAACTGAATAGAAAGTAGAGTGAAAGCATCCTTTAAACAATAGAATCATTTAAAAGAAGATACTATTCATCATTTCTTACCTGGGAATTTTTTTACCTGGGATCACTAAAAACGGTCATAAAAAATTCACCAACTACGTACAAAAACACAAGGATTATCAATGAAGCTTGAAAAATATGTGAAAGAAACGCATTTGCGTTAATTATGATATAAAACGTCAGAACCTGCTAAATATGTGTGAATATTTGTTAGTAATATACGGAAAATTCACACTTTTGACTCGAAAAACTGGCATTGACAGGAATGTTTAAGAAAACATGTAGAAAATCACGACACAATTATTATTTGTTCAACGAGTTTTCATATTTTTCGTTCCAACTCTCTAATTTTGCAAATTTTGAAACTTAAATGTCAATATTTTCCAGTTTGTTCTGAATTTACCACTTTTTAACAACAAATTCGCCAATAAGGTACAAATACCTAAGAATTATCAATGAAGCATGAAAAATATGTGATAGAAACGCATTTGCGTTAATTATGATATAAAACGTCAAAACCTGCTAAACCTGTATGAACATTTGTTAGTAATAGACGGAAATTTCATACTTTTCACTCGAAAAACTGGCATTGACAGGAAAGTTTACGAGTACATGTAGAAAATCATTACAGAATTATTATTTGTTCAACGAATTTTCGTATTTTTCGTTCCAACCCTCTAATTCTGCCAATTTTGAAACTTAAATGTCAATATTTTTCAGTTTGTTCTGAATTTACTACTTTTTAACAACAGATTCGCCAATTAGGTACAAATATCTAAGGATTATGAATGAAGCATAAAAATATGGGATAGAAACGCATTTGTGTTAATTATCATATAAAACGTCAAAACCTGCTAAACCTGTATGAACATTTGTTAGTAATAGACGGAAATTTCATACTTTTCACTCGAAAAACTGCCATTGACACAAAAGTTTACGAAGACATGTAGAAAATCACGACAGAAATATAATTGGTTCGACGAGTTTTTGTATTTTTCGTTCCAAACCTCTAATTTTGCAATTTTTGAAACTTAAATGTCAATATTTTTCATTTTGTTCTGAATTTACTACTTTTTAACAACAAATTCCCCAATTAGGTACAAAAATCTAAGGATTACCACTAAGTCATGAAAAATATGTGATAGAAACGCATGTAGAAAGTCGAGACAGAATTATTATATGTTCAACGAGTTTTTGTATTTTTCATTCCAAACCTCTAATTTTGCAATTTTTTAAACTTAAATGTCAATATTTTCCAGTTTGTTCTGAATTTACTACTTTTTAACAACAAATTCCCCAATAAGGTACAAAAATGTAAGGATTATCACTACAGAATTATTATTTGTTTAACGAGTTTTCGTATTTTTCGTTACAACCCTCTAATTTTGCAAATTTTGAAACTATTGGGTTGATGCAAAAGTTATGACCTTTTTTTTACATATACAATTAAACATTTTTTTTTTAGATTTATATTATTTATTTAATCAATTATATAATTTCCATCAGTTCTTACAACCTTCTGCCATCTTTCTTTCAACTTATTAATACCATTAGTGTAAAATTCCGTGGATTTTGATGCGAAAAATGTAGTAAGGGATGTTTTTACCTGCTCTATTGTATCAAATTTCGGAAATAATCGGAATAAGATAAAATCGGAAGGAGCAAGATCTGGAGAATACGGTGGATGCAAAAAACGTTCATGTTTTTGTCTCGCACTCAAAGCAACGCACGTTGAAACACGATCCAATAAATTGGGAGCCGACAATTGATGAGGTATCCAAACGTCGTACCGCGAAACCATCCCCATACGCTTCAAATGTCTTAATACGGTTGTTTGGTTGACTCCCATCATCGACGCGATCTCCCTGGTGGTTAGATGTGGATTGGTGTCAATTATGACTTTTAACTTGTCGTCATCAGACTTCAATGGCCGCCCGATACGTGGTTTATCAATTAGTGAAAAATCCCGAGATCGGAATTTTGTAAACCATCTTCGTACCTGTCGAACTTTGATGACATCTGCTCCATACACTTCGCAAATGTTTTTGGTTGCCACACTCGCGGTATTGTCTTTACGGAATTCATAAAGTAAACAATGACGCAAATGCACTTCATCGACCGACATTTTGAAAAAATACAAGGGCTTTTCACTGTACTCTGGTCAGGTCAAAACTGAATAGAAAGTAGAGTGAAAGCATCCTTTAAACAATAGAATCATTTAAAAGAAGATACTATTCATCATTTCTTACCTGGGAATTTTTTTACCTGGGATCACTAAAAACGGTCATAAAAAATTCACCAACTACGTACAAAAACACAAGGATTATCAATGAAGCTTGAAAAATATGTGAAAGAAACGCATTTGCGTTAATTATGATATAAAACGTCAGAACCTGCTAAATATGTGTGAATATTTGTTAGTAATATACGGAAAATTCACACTTTTGACTCGAAAAACTGGCATTGACAGGAATGTTTAAGAAAACATGTAGAAAATCACGACACAATTATTATTTGTTCAACGAGTTTTCATATTTTTCGTTCCAACCCTCTAATTTTGCAAATTTTGAAACTTAAATGTCAATATTTTCCAGTTTGTTCTGAAACTTTTTAACAACAAATTCTCCGATAAGGTCCAAATACCTAAGAATTATCAATGAAGCATGAAAAATATGTGATAGAAACGCATTTGCGTTAATTATGATATAAAACGTCAAAACCTGCTAAACCTGTATGAACATTTGTTAGTAATAGACGGAAATTTCATACTTTTCACTCGAAAAACTGGCATTGACAGGAAAGTTTACGAGTACATGTAGAAAATCATTACAGAATTATTATTTGTTCAACGAATTTTCGTATTTTTCGTTCCAACCCTCTAATTCTGCCAATTTTGAAACTTAAATGTCAATATTTTTCATTTTGTACTGAATTCACTACTTTTTAACAACAAATTCTCCAATTAGGTACAAAAATCTAAGGATTACCACTAAGTCATGACAAATATGTGATAGAAACGCATGTAGAAAGTCGCGACAGAATTATTATATGTTCAACGAGTTTTTGTATTTTTCATTCCAAACCTCTAATTTTGCAATTTTTTAAACTTAAATGTCAATATTTTTCAGTTTGTTCTGAATTAACTACTTTTTTACAACAAATTCGCCAATAACGTACAAAAATCTAAGGATTATTAATGAAGTATGAAAAATATGTGATAGAAACGCATTTGCGTCAATAATGATATAAAACGTCAAAACCTGCTAAGAATGTCTGAACATTAGATAGTACGGAATTTTCACTCGAAAAACTGGCATTGACAGGAATGTTTACGAATACATATAAAAAATCACGACATAATTGTTATTTATTCAACGAGTTTTCGTATTTTTCGTTCCAAATGTCATAAATGACATAAATGTAAACATTTTTCAGTTTGTACTGAATTTACTACTTTTTAACAACCAATTCGCCAATTTCGTACAAAAATCTAAGAAATATCAATGAAGCATGAAAAATATGTGATAGAAACGCATCTGCGTTAATTATGGTATGAAACCTCAAAACCTGCTAAATATGTGTGAATATTTGTTAGTAATATACGGTAATTTCACACTTTTCACTCGAAAAACTAGCATTGACAGGAAAATTTTCGAAGACATGTAGAAAATCACGACAGAATTATTATTTGTTTAACGAGTTTTTGTATTTTTCGTTCCAAACCTCTAATTTTGCAAATTTTGAAACTTGAATGTCAATATTTTTCAGTTTGTTCTGAATTTACTACTTGTTCTGAATTTACTACAAATATCTAAGGATTATGAATGAAGCATAAAAATATGTGATAGAAACGCATTTGCGTCAATAATGATATAAAACGTCAAAACCTGGTAAGAATGTGTGAACATTAGATAGTACGGAAATTTCACACTTTTCACTCGAAAAACTGGCATTGACAGGAATGTTTACGAATACATATAAAAAATCACGACATAATTGTTATTTATTCGAGTTTTCGTATTTTTCGTTCCAAACCTCTAATTTTGCAATTTTGAAATTTAAATGTCAATATTTTTAATTTTGTTCTGAATTTACTACTTTTTAACAACCAATTCGCCAATTACGAACAAAAATCTAAGGATTATTAATGAAGCTTCAAAAATATGTGATAGAAACGCATTTGCGTTAATAATGATTATAGAACGTCAGAACCTGCTAAAAAATATGTGTGAATATTTATTAGTAATATACGGAAATTTCATACTTTTCACTCGAAAAACTGGCAATGACAGGAATGTTTACGAATACATGTAGAAAATCACGACACAATTATTATTTGTTCAACGAGTTTTCGTGTTTTTCGTCCCAAACCTCTAATTTTGCAATTTTTGAAACTTAAATGTCAATATTTTTCAGTTTGTTCTGAATTTACTACTTTTTTACAACAAATTCGCGAATAACGTACAAAAATCTAAGGATTATCAATGAAGCATGAAAAATATGTGATCAAAACACATTTGCATTAATCATGATATAAAACGTCAGAACCTGCTAAATATGTGTGAATTTTTGTTAGTAATATACGGTAATTTCACACTTTTCACTCGAAAAACTGGCATTGACAGGAATCTTTGAGAATACACGTAGAAAATCACGAAACAATTATTATTTGTTCAACGAATTTTCTTGTTTTTCGTTCCAAACCTCTAATTTTGCAATTTTTTAAACATAAATGTCAACATTTTTCAGTTTGTACTGAATTTACTACTTTTTACAACCAATTCGCCAATTTCGTCCAAAAATCTTAGGATTATCAATGAAGCATGAAAAATATGAGATAGAAACGCATTTGCGTCAATAATGATATAAAACGTCAAAACCTGCTAAGAACGTATGAACATTAGATAGTAATATACGGAAATTTCATACTTTTCACTCGAAAAACTGGCATTGTCAGGAAAGTTTACGACTACATGTAGAGAATCACTACAGAATTATTATTTGTTCAACGAATTTTCGTATTTTTCGTTCCAAACCTCTAATTTTGCAAATTTTGAAACTTAATTGTCAATATTTTTCATTTTGTTCTGAATTTACTACTTTTTAACAACTAATTCGCCAATTACGTACAAAAATATAAGTCATAGAAACGCATTTGCGTTAATTATGATATAAAACGTCAGAACCTGCTAAATATGTGTGAATATTTGTTAGTAATAGACGGAAATTTCACACTTTTTACTCGAAAAACTGGCATTGACAGGAATGTTTACGAATACATGTAAAAAATCTCGAAAGAAATATTATTTGCTTTACGAATTTTCGTATTTTTCGTTCCAATACTCTAATTTTGCAAATTTTGAAACATAAATGTCAATATTTTTCAGTTTGTACTGAATTTACTACTTTTTAACAACAAATTTCCCAATTAGGTACAAAAATCTAAGGATTATCAATGAAGCATGAAAAATATGTGATCGAAACACATTTGCATTAATTATGATGTAAAACGTCAGAACCTGCTAAATATGTATGAATATTTGTTATAAATATACGGAAATTTTATACTTTTCACTCGAGAAACTGGCATTGACAGAAAAATTTACGAAGACATGTAGAAAATCACGACAGAATTATTATTTGTTTAACGAGTTTTCGTATTTTTCGTTCCAAACCTCTAATTTTGCAATTTTTGAAACATAAATGTCAATATTTTCCAGTTTGTACTGAATTTACTTCTTTTTAACAACAAATTCCCCAATTAGGTACAAAAATCTAAGGATTATCAATGAAGGATGAAAAATATGTGATCGAAACACATTTGCATTAATTATGATAAAAAACGTCAGAACCTGCTAAATATGTATGAACATTTGTTATAAATATACGGAAATTTCATACTTTTCACTCGAAAAACTGGCATTGACAGAAAAGTTTACGAAGACATGTAGAAAATCACGACAGAATTATTATTTGTTCAACGAGTTTTCGTTCCAAACATCTAATTTTGAAATTTTTGAAACATAAATGTCAATATTTTCCAGTTTGTACTGAATTTACTACTTTTTAACAACAAATTCCCCAATTAGGTACAAAAATCTAAGGATTATCAGTGAAGCATGAAAAATATGTGTTAGAAACGCATTTGCGTTAATTATGATTTAAAACGTCAAATCCTGCTAAGTATGTATGAACATTTGTTAGTTATACACGGAAATTTCATACTTTTCACTCGAAAAACTGGCATTGACAGGAAAGTTTACGAATACATGTAGAAAATCACGACGGAATTATTATTTGTTCAACGAGTTTTCGTGTTTTTTGTTCTTACTTTCTAATTTGGCGATCTTTCAATCATTGGCATTGTAGCGATGGTCGTTACCAATGTAGTGTGTGTCCTATTAGGACGTGCTGATGATGTTGATGTTGACATCGCTATATTCGTTTTAGTCGAATTCTGCGTTCCTTTTCGTTCGGGGTTATCAATGTAGCGAGTTGCTTATCTTGATACGTCGTGATGATTTTGATATGTATTTAAAATAAATATAAAACTCAGGAATGCGGATAAAAGTGAAAGTGAATAGCGGGTAAATAATAACAAGTCTTGACAGTTGGATGAATAATAATGTTTATTTATCTACCAGTAGGTATTTTATAGTAGTGAGTGAATGTGCTCGCAATATATACTTTGTCTCACTCCTGCGCGTGCACTAGTGTAGCGGGTAGTATATTTATTTGCCGAGACGGCGAGACAGAACATAAATACTATTTGTGAGTAAACATTGTTGACGTTTCTAGTATGTGACAATTGTAAATAGTTCAGAGTTTGATTCATCGGTCGTTGACCCTGTATGTTTACAATTTATTTGACAACAAATTATGTTTGACAATTATTTATTTATTTGACAATTATTTATTTATTTATGGACGTAGGTATCCTACAGCATCATTATTTTTCAGTTTGAGTGCAATTTACTTCTTTTTACCAACAAATGTGCCACTTACGTACAAAAATTTTAAGATTATAAATGAAAACGACAGTCATGCTAAAAACCAATTAGTTTCTTGGAGCCATGGTTCATGTGACTGACCATATGGGAGTTTTGGAGGGTGAGTTTTCTGTATGTACTCGTACCATAAATGTTATTAATGTCGAAGATAGAATCGCCACGTGGCGAGAAGAAAATCCAGCATCATATGAGTGCCACAGTATATTGACAAATGTTAATGAACGGCAATCTGTAACTCTTATATGAAGAGATATAAAATCGTATAAAATGAACACTTTTAATTTGTTGCATGAGGTGGAGTGTTCAATATTACTGGATGACATAAAAAAACATTACCAATAAAATTTCCGTATATGATACGTACATGGAATTCATCTTTTGGGAAATCAATTTGCTGGTGTTGCCAATATATTTTACCATAAAGTCTGTTGAGCTATAAAAGAGGTTTGATCGAAGAATTAATAATGTGTTGAATTTGTACTACATTTCCACATGAATGCCAATAGGATACTTATTATTGTGGTGTGGGCGGCGGGCAGTAACCGAGCGGTCCCGTACTATACATATATCAACTTGTACATTTTTTAATATTTTTCAATTTGATTTGTTTACTAGCTTTATTGTTTAAATTATTTTGTATTGTTTTAACATGTTGATGTGTCTTTTATTTGATTTTATTGGCTTGTTTTAAATTGTTTTTTTTCCTTCGTGAAGAATGAAGCACTCATTACGTTTTTTTTAAATAGTTTTTTTAAGATATATTGTACCGTTGATGAATAATGAATTAAGAAATATATTAAATACTGTTCAATAATACTGTCCTTAATACTTTTAGTATGTCTTCCGGGACGGGTTGTCAGTACCAAGAATTTTTATACGCGTTGGTAGACACCAAGATTTTTAAATAAGTTTTAAAGAAATGTTTTGTTCAATTTGTATTTTTCGAATATCATTCAGTGAAAATCTGTCAGGTTAATTTTAAAATCTCTTTCAAGACATAGAAAACACGAGAGGTAACACCGATCAACCTAACAAGTTCCCGAAATGTTTATACGAGAAGTAGAAAAAAACATGCCTTAATGGTATGGAAAACGGCAAATGGGTAGGAGATTGCGGCATAACAATATAATCCTTAAGGCAGCAGGCGAAGAAGTATATCACATCTTAGCGAAAATCATGGCACTCTGCAATAACAACGGGGAAAATTCCCACAAAATGGAACACTTCAAAAGTAATTCTTCTTCATAAGAAAGGGAAAAAAAAAGAAACCTATAAACCAATCAGTCTTATGCCAATCATATCAAATTATTTACAAAAATAACAGCAACCAGAATATTAAAACAACTAGACGATATGCAACCGAGAGAACAATTTGGATTTAGAAGTGGGTGAAGTACGATGGATTACATATCATACACACAATGAGACAAATAATAGCAACACCGAACGAACATCACAGACCCCTAAGCATGTGCTTCACAGACTTTGAAAAAGCCTTTGGCTCAGTAAAACACGAATATATATTATATTTGAAACACTCAGAAAACAAGGAATACAACCAGCTTATATAAGAATAATCCAAAATATTTACCAAGAAGCAAAAACAGTGGTGTGCATCTACCAGAAAAGAAACATATGAAATAACAATCACAAAGGCAGTGAGATAAGGAGACGCGATGTCACCCAAACTATTTACAGCCATACTCGAAAAAATATTTAAAACTTTAAACTGGGAAGGTATAGGCATTAAGATTGAGGGTGAATATCTCTCTAACTTGAGATTTACAGATGATATCACACTACTAAGCAAAGCAATCGAGTCGGCTTAAAAATTTATCTCGAAAAAACCAAGGTAATGTTCAACCAATGCACTCGTGCATCAACGAGACAAATTAAAATTAATGAAGTAACCTTAGAAGAAGTCCTCCACTATATACTCGTATATTTGGGACAACAACTATCAGCAAACGGGAATATGATCAACGAAATTAGCAGAACAATAAAAATGGGCTGGCGCGCATTCGGAAGGAATAACATACGTGTAGTCTTCAGAGAAAACCTTCCGTTATCTCTAAAAAGGAAAGTCTTTGATCAATGCATCCTCCCGTTGCTCACATACGGATGTGAAACGTGGACCCATATCTCAAAAATAGTACAGTGGCTCGTCACTACATTAAAAAGCATGGAAAAAGGTACTCTTGGTATAAAAAAAAGATATAGAAAGACAATAACGTGGATAAGAAGCCAAACGAAGGTCACAGACATAATGGAACGAATACTCAAAAGCCAATGAGAGTGGGCAGGACACGTGGCGAGAAGAAATAGCACAGATTGGATACCACAAGACACTCTTCGTAAAATTCGCAGGCGCGACTTGGGAAAGAAAGGAAAAAATCACGTTTTCTCAGCCGCGAGAAAATCAAGACAGAGACCAATGAGAAAAAATTACTAGCAAATAAAACCATTAATATGTAACCCAAAACCTGAACTCGACATATTCGTAAATCCTTAAAAAATTTTGCTATTTCATTCAGAAATAAGTTACTATTTATTTATACTCTCAACTATGAGGCAGTTTTCACACATAGTAATCATTCTTTCTTTCCAGCATTTTAATACCACACCAAGTGTATCAATATGGTTAAAATCGAAGCATTCCATGCTGAGACAAAATCAGTAGGTGTCCTCCAAAGTTGTACGGCAGACAGAAAACGGAGGTAGCCACTACCCTTAAATGACAAAACTTGCCGGGACTTTTTCAATACACTAGGCGAGAGACGTAGAATATGTTAGATGCATTTGAAATGTGGTGCTGGAGAAGGATGCTACGAATTCTATGGATAGCAATATGAACTAACGCGTCCATTTTCGAAGAACACACACATAGTAATCGACAGATTGTCGACAATATGTTTTCGACCAGTCCTCCGATTCTTTGGGCACATTATTCGTGACCAAGGAGACAGTTTGGAGAGGTTTGTGGTCACTTGAGGCGTGGAAGGACGACGCACGAGAGGAATAATCCCAATGCGTAGGACTGACCAAGTGAAAAACGCAACTGGACTACCTTTAACAACAAGCCTTTCGAGCCGCGGAGTGCAATGATGAATGGAGAGGAGTTGTCGGAGGCTGCCATGGGAGTCATGAGCTATATTACAGGATAAATGATTTATCAGAGAATTAATAACGATGCCATTTGCTATCCAACCAGTCATGTCTTGAGTAACCACAGTAAAACAATACATGAACGTATATTATACAACGGTCCTCCTTGAATCTAAACTAAGAATCCAATTAAATTTCTTAAGAAATGTGATCTTAGACTCCGAACAGGGGTGACTGGATGCAAGGTGAACACGCAGAGATGGGGTATCTTGAAGGAAAGTAGCATTGACTGTATTCTTGTTTCTTAACACACGATCGTATGACGTTTTCTATCTAGCAATTCAACATATTTAATCCCTTATTCATTACGAATATGTATGTTTTCTCTGGAGGTTTTACGAATTACATAATAGGATTTCGTGACACCAGTCGCCGACCGATAATAATTCGGAATTATATTATCCATGTTGAACAAATTACACGTCTCTGTGTATGTTATTTGGTTACTACCCGATATCACATTCCTCGAGGGAAAACTTTTTCGTTGAACAGTGCCGTAACCTGAGTGTTAAACTGCGAATTTACGGCGACCGAAATTATTTTTGGTTACATTTTATTTTGCTTTGGGAAATTGGGTTAAAGTTGTTAACATTTTCACTGCTTCAATTTAACTTTTCACGTATATTTTTCATTTTATATTAAATAAATGTTTTTGTTACAAATAGAAATTTCGTTTTTGAAATTTACAGGTGTATTTAACTTTTTTTTTCGTTTCAAACATTTGTCTTTCATTCGATATATAAGCAAAATATCCATGCTTGAAAATAAATTAAAATAAATACAAGTGAAAATCATGTTTATTTACGACTTCCGTGAGTTAGTAAGAACCGTCTTCCATTCCGGGGGTTGTGAGTTCGATATATTTTTCAATGTGTATCAGTTAAGTTCAAAAGTATGAAATTGTTCAAATCACTATAATTTACGATACGTTCTCATAAAAATTCTCGCCCTTATGGTATACTTCTCTTTATTTCCGCATTGACGATATGGAAATGTTGATTAGTGTAGCCTCAGACCGATTGTCTTCTATTTGATAATGTTTTATAGCATCGCCCTGTGGATGAAGGCCGCAGCGCTTTCGAAACGTCGGTCATAAGTTAAGCTAACTTAATCCGACTATTCCGAAAACTATTTTAAACTAACATTAGCATGCGTAGAAATGCGTGCACTGAAAAAAAATCAAGTTGTAATAATGTATAGCAGAATACAGAATGAAGTGATTAGGGATGAATGTGAACTTAAGGCGGATGTATTTGGTAAGATTAAGAAGAACACTCTAAGTTGGTTTGGGCATGTATAATGAATGAATGAAGAAAGACTAACAAAACAAATATAGTGCAAATGTAAGTGGAAGGAGTGGTGTATAGAGGAAGATCAAGGAAAGTATTGTTGAATAAATCGAATTATATTTTGAAAGAAGGAAACGTAGAAAGTCAAAGAAATCGTTGGAGTTGTAAGTATGTGTATTAATGTATTTGAAAGAGACGAAATGTGTGTGTCGAGATAGAAAAGTCTATCGCTCAGTACTCATTGCCTACCCCGACAGAGAAATGACGTGATGGTATTTATGTATGTATCATTATCTTCGCTGACATTAATCGAGATTTCAGGTAGAGATTTACTTGAGTAGGGATAATACTTCCATACGCGGAGTAGTAACTATAGGTATAGCGACTTTTTGTCATTTACCATCAAGAATCGAATCCGAAATCCCAGGGAAGAATAAAAACATTGTAACAACTACGTCAGCATTCATCCAATAAGCAACATTCATTTCCGCAGAGCCCTCGCGAGAGACAAAGCCACCCCGCGCCCGTGTGAAAAAAACGAAAATGTCGCCCCTATCTCTTCATTCATTTAAATTATTCTTCTAAATATTACTCCTCTATCAGAATTTGATTAATTTA